>BQNB010004174.1:22254-103660 GCA_026074375.1 Tanacetum coccineum | reverse complement strand
CGCTGTTTATGTTTGTGTTATGATTATGTATGCCTTTGATGTCACACCATATTTGTAATACTTCTACCCTTTTGGGTCGGGGCGTTATTTCTTGCAGTTATCTTAGCTACTTGCCATCTGATGTCAATTTCTTCCATAACATCATCATCAATTTGCAGCAAGTCTTCATCATCATGAGTTTCAGGCATAGAAGCTTGTTGAGCAAAGAAGGAACATATGATTTCATCAGAGTTGAAAGAAGAGTTGAGAGATTCTATCAACTTGCTTGGTGAAGCCTGAGCATACCCTTTGGTGATGATTTCAGAATTATCATTAGCAGTACTTTGTCTAGAAGTACTGCCTTTGATTTCAGCAGACATAAATGCAATACTTTGTGAATTTGAACTTGAAGCACTCTTCAACTCATGCTCATTTACCTTCAGGTTGTTATAAAGATCATCAAAGTCCAATTCATCTAATCCAGGTTGTCCTCTAATCATTGTAGCAACTACATGCCACACAGATGGTAGACTTTTAAGAAATTTTAAATTAGCATCTTCACAAGATACCTTAGCATCATACAACTCTAGCATACTAATAATGTTCTGGAATCTGTCGTATGCTGAGTCTAGCTCTTCTCTGGCTCCAACAACAAAGGTCTCAAACTGTTGTTTCAAGAGATTTTTCTGCATCTTCTTAGATTCCTTATTTCCTCCAAATCTTGCTTTTATAGCAGCCCACAAACTTCTGGCATCTTGAGCATCATGGAAGCTTAAGAGATGTCTATCTGGTATTGCAGAGAGCAATATGTTGAGAGCTTTCTCATTGTTTCTCCTTGCATTGACAACAATTGAAGTTTTCGGTGCAGAGGGTTGTCCTTAGGAAGAAGCTGGCTCTGTTGTAGCCTGGTCACCATTGGTGATTATATCCCATAGAATATGATCAGTTATTGCAATATACTGTCTCATCTTCATGCACCATAGGTCATACTCACCCTTCTTGATGATTGGAATTCGTAGTGCAGTCACAGATGAGGCAGGAGGGTGGTTTTCAGCTTCAGACATCTTTAGTGTTTTGCGAAGATATCGGATCTCCAAAGTTCTTCTTAATCAGAGTTTCCTAACAAGCTCTGATACCACTTGTAGGATCGATGTACTCTAATATATTGAACCTTTAGCTTGTAAAGGGTATTACTACCTTGAATAAATCCAAGATAATAACTATGAAACACTGACAATGAATACTATCAATTATGCGGAATCTAATTGATAATATTAAGAAGAACACACAGCAATAATCAAAAGATTACTTTTATTATCACACCTTGAACCTGCCTAACTTTGCAGATCCCTAAACACTAATAATACAAATCTCTAATACTTCTTCTAAGACTTGTTCTAATACTTGTACTCGTACTGGCCCCTAACTATGCCTTCCAAGGGGTCCTTTTATAGACATCAAGGATTAACCCTATTGGGCTTACAAGCTGTCATCCTTATCTTCTCCTAATACAATCCTTATCTTCTCCTAAT
Organism: Tanacetum coccineum; assembly: GCA_026074375.1. Taxonomy (NCBI): domain Eukaryota; kingdom Viridiplantae; phylum Streptophyta; class Magnoliopsida; order Asterales; family Asteraceae; genus Tanacetum; species Tanacetum coccineum. The sequence continues at coordinate 102,149 of BQNB010004174.1, read as the reverse complement.
ATAATCCTTCTAGAACTCTAAAACTATTATAAGCAGTACTTTGACTTTATACTAACAGTACTTTAAACACTAGCAGTACTTTGATATAACTAGCAGTACTTTGTTATCTGCCAGCAGTACCTTACAATATTTCCTAACAATCCTCCCCTAACTTGATGTTAACTTGCTTAACTTCAAGTTTTCAATCTTCTTCCATGCACAGCTTGTATCTTCATCAAACATATCTTTTTCTTGTTTATCCTTCACCTCTACAGATCTTTTGAAGTCTTGATAACACTTTCACTCTTTGATGTATAGATATGTCTGAGTATTCATAATCTTTCAATCTTTGTTCAGCAACAATCATTCATCTTGAATCAAATCTTCAACAGCAACTGGCCACCACAGGAACATAAATGGATTTTATGAGCCTTTACCAAGTAGCCATCCACTCTTGGGCTAGTCAGTCCATTGGTACCTAGAAAAGGTAATTTCCATGGAGGACTGAAACCATTTCAACTACTCAGAACATGAATCCTAGGTGAGTTGAAAACCTGAATAGTTTCTGGTAAACTATCACAACCAAGAACGGATTTGTCATGTCTTTACCTGTAGCCGTTTGCTCAGGACTAGTCAACTCTTAGTAATTTAAACATTGGTGAGCTGAGGACCATATAGTTTTGAGCAAACTATTAAAGCTATCAACGGATTTGAGTTCTCTTTACCAAAAGCCGTTTGCTCTTGGAGTAGCCAATACTTCAATGTAATACCATGGTGTATTGAGCACCATACAATTTTTGGTAAATTGTCAACCATCAACAGATTTGAGATGTCTTTACCAAAACTGTTTGATTTGGACTAGTCAATTCTTATATCTGTTAGACATGGTGAATTGATTACCATTTGCTGTGTGGTGGTTAACCAACACTCAATCCCTTAAAACAGTTTTATTTTCCTTCAATCATTTGTGCCTTAAACCTTTTTGCACATTTAAAACTATTTATTCACCAAATCATTTTGTTTTACTCAAAAATCAATTAAGCTAACAATACTTTCCAACAAAGTACTTCTAGTACATATCTTTTTCATTTATCAAAAAAACATAAGTTAATTTTATTAAAAACATATTTGATAAATTAGATACCATACCAGAAGAACACGCTCTGTTAAACTCAACTACAATATCAAATAAGTGATAATCAATCATCTTCGTAATCACCTCTTCAAATAATCTCCAAAAATGAGCCTTTTAAATGTTTAAGAACATTTAAAAATCAATCCGTTAACTTCCCCTTAAATGAAGCATTCGAGATCCAAATCCATCCAAAAATCTTCTTTTGTCCGATGTCGGTCGATACTAGCAGTATTAATCATATATCGGACGAAACTAGCAGTATTAAAAATACCTCGGACGAAGCAAACAGTACTTTCATAATTCCTTGGGTAGCAGTACTATGGTTCGAACAGTACTTTGAGCTCCTTCCTTTCTTTTATCACTCACGATCCATACAATCTGCTTATGACCACTCATCTCTTTCCTTCCTTGTACCAAAACAACATTAAACCACGTAGTTAACAAGTGAGTTTCCAAAACCCTAACTTGTGCACAACATTTGTCGACCTGCTTATAACCCTAACCATGTTTTAGGGTTTCGACATCCATATGACTCAACTATATTCATCACGTATAGCATCATGTTTCTTCATTGACATCATAAAATCACGAACATCAGATCCATAAACAAACAACCTGTATGCCAAAACCTTCATGACATCCATAACACAGTAGCTTCAAGTATTCACACAGTACTTTCTTTTGCTTCCAGAATTAACAAACTCCATGAACATTCGAACCATGAAACTGCTTGTTTTGAATTAGGGTTTTAAGAAAACCCTAATATTAAAAATCAAACACCAATGTTTCCAAGCAGCAAACGTCATGTATTCATGAATCACCAAGTAATAACAAACCTTTGAAAGCACCAAGATGATCATTCCAGCAACACAACTTCTAAACGAAACCTTAAAATCTATTTTCTGAAAAACCCTTCTGCAGCAGACTTTTAGAATTCATATAACTTTCGAATAAAAGCTCCAATTGACGATCCCTCCAGTGAGATTGTAGCTAGATATACCAAGAACCTCCAGCTAAAATTTCGTTAAGATCCGACGGTTAACGAATGAGAAAACGCCTTTGCAAAACAGCTCTGCAGAAAAATACGAAAATAACCAAAATTGATTTTTCTTCGTTTCATCGACAAATAAATCCTTGTTATCCTAGACATCACGAGCCACGAGGCGCTGATACCACTTGTAGGATCGATGTACTATAATATGTTGACCCTTTAACTTGTAAAGGATATTACCACCTTGAATAAATCCAAGATAATAACTATGAAACGCTGACACTGAATACTATCAACTATGCGGAATCTAATTGATAATATTAAGAAGAACACACAGCAATAATCAAAAGATTACTTTTATTATCACACCTTGAACCTGCCTAACTTTGCAGATTCCTAAACACTAATAATACTAATCGCTAACACTTTTTCTAAGACTCGTACTTGTTCTCGTACCTAACTATGCCTTCCAAGGGGTCCTTTTATAGACATCAAGGATTAACCCTATTGGGCTTACAACCTGCCATGCTTATCTTCTCCTAGTACAATCCTTCTAAAACTCTAAAACTGTTATAAGCAGTACTTTGATATTGCTAACAGTACTTTTCTATAACTAACAGTACTTTAACATAATGAACAGTACTTTAATATCACTAACAGTACTTTGTTATCACTAACAGTACTTTACAATATTTCCTAACAACCTTGCGCATGCAGAGGTTATGTCGTTACGTACTCAGGTGGTAGCACAGCAGGCAGTGATTACAGAGCTATAGGCAGCAGACCGCATAAGGCAGGCGGTGATTATAAATACGCTGGCGGCAGATCGCAGGAGGCAGAAACATTTCATAGAGGCACTGAAGCTGCTAAAGAGGCTTCAGACTCAGATGACAGAGTTCGAGAGACAGCAGGGACCTGCCAAAGGTCCTGCACAGCTAGATGCACCAGAGGAGGCTGGTAGCAGTTCCTAGATCATGTTATGACTAGTTATTTTGTACAGCCTACTAAGTATTACGGGTAACTCCCGGCTAGTATGGCTTTAGGTTGTATATATTCTTTTATCTTGTAACCTAATCGATGTGATCATTTTGTATCTGAACCAATCATGTATGTTTTCCAATTATATATGGAATGGTGGTATTATGTCATGTTTGTAATTGAATTTGTTGTGAATGAATGTCGATTTGGTTATATCTTTGTTAATTACAATTCAGTTGTATATTTTACTGTGTGATGTGATCTCACTGTACTTATTGTGCTTATGTCATGTCATGGTTATGATTTTACAAAATCTAACGGGTATTATATTTTTTTGTGATTGAAGAAAATGGCACCAAAAAGAGCCACAAGGTCAAACATAGCCCCAGAAACAACCATCACCACATATGTCACTAATGCCCAACTTCAAGCAATGATTAACCAAGGCGTTACTACCGCTTTGGCAGTACGTGATGCAAACATGAATGGTGTCGACAGCCATAATTCAGGAATAGGTGCTAGGAGAAACGAGCGAGCCACTCATGAGTGCACTTACCCAGACTTCATGAAGTGCCAACCACTAAATTTCAAAGGCACAGAAGGAGTTGTCGAATTGACTCAATGGATTGAGAAGATAGAAACTGTGTTTCACATAAGCAACTGTTTTGTGGAAAACTAAATCAATTTCTCCACTTGTACTCTTCTGAGAAATGCTCTAACATGGTAGAACTCCCATGTTAGGACTATTGGTAATGATATTGCTTATGCAATGACCTGGACTGAACTGAAGAAGAAAATAACTGACAAGTATTGCCCAAGGACTGAGATTAAGAAATTTGAAGTTGAACTTTGGGAATTGAAAGTGAAAGGTACCGATGTGATAGGGTACAACCAATGTTTTTAGGAACTGGCACTGCTGTGTAGTAGGATGTTTCCTGAAGAATCTGACAAGATTGAGAAATATGTTGGTGGCTTACCCGACATGATCTACGGAAGTGTAGTAGCATCCAAGCCTAAGACAATGCAAGAGGCAACTGAAATGGCAATCGAAGTGATGGATAAGAGAATCCGCACTTTTGCTGACCGACAGATAGAGAACAAGAGAAAGCCAAATAATAACTAACAACCACAACAACACTACCAAAATAAGAGGCAAAACACCAGCAGGGCTTATGCTATAGGGACTATTGAGAAGAATTACATTGCTTTTATATGAATTACTTGAATTGTGATACTAAGCCAATTTTGGACGGGCTTATTGGACTTAACTGGCTTGTTATCTACCAGAGCTTGTAGATTAAGCTCTATTATGAGCAAATACCTTTGTTTAACTGAGGTGAAGGTACTTTTCCTTTTTCATTTACTTTTCTGTCAATTTAATTTTCTAGCTTAACTGTTCTATTTAGCTTAATCTTGCTTGTTGATTGCTTATTCATGTTTAATCTAGTTTATTAATGCTTATACTAGTTGTTTTATGCTTATTGTTTTTGATTGATAGTTTGAATCTTAAGTTTTCATAATATGTCATAAAACTGTCAAAAATAAAAATAATGTTAGCATAATTAGTTTACTTATTGATTCTGCTTATTTGCTTAGGGACAATTGTTCATTATGATTGTTTTTAGCTGTCTACTATCTGGTATTAAGAAATTGTGCTTTAAATTTCAAAATTATAAGTTGAAAATGAGTTTAAGTCACTTAAAGGGGTGTTTGGATCAAGGCAGTACTAACTATAGTTAGTACTGCTAAGAGACTCTTGTTCCTTAAATGTGATTTATAACTTCAATTTGAGATTTATAAAGAAGAAATTTAAAGTACTTATAGGTTAAAGTCTGTTTTTAATCTTGATAGTTAGTAGTAATCTGCTAGCTTAAGTTTAGGACTTAGTTCATTTTAAGCTCAAGTTGGTTTTAGCTGATTTAGTTTCTCATTTTATACTCAGATTAGTGTTTTAAAAGTGTAGAATTCAATTCCTTAGTCCTGCAGTAGTTACATTTGAGTCTTGGTCATTTAGGTGTCAAGTACATCAGTAGTTTAAAAAGCCATTAAGGCTATCTTTAAGCTTAAAATTCAGTAGGATAGAATTTAAGTTAGTTTTTAATTTTTAGTACACAAGTAGATTATAGGGTAGATTTAATATGTTTGGATTTATTTTAGCTTATAGATCTTATTTGTTCATCTGTTTTTGAGTTTAAAACCTGCACTGTGTCTTTTCAACTTAATACTCAATACATACTGAGTGTTTCAAACAGTTTTCAAATTAGTTTTTTATAGCTTTCTTGATTTTCAAAATGTTTTTTAAAAGTAGTTTATTGATCAGTCTTTAAGGAGGTATAGAGCTTATTTCCATAAGGATCCATTAAAGGCTTTAAAAATAAGCCAAAAGGTTGTCCCCAAAGCTGTTTGGTCTGCCAAGTTTTAGCTTAGAGCTTATTTCCTTTTTCTTGCTTATTGGTCTGTTTTCTTGTGCTTATTTTTAGTTGAATCTGCTTATATACGTGTAAGAGCTTACTTGTTTTTGCTTATTACTGTTTTGTCTGAGCTTATTTGGACCTAGTATAGCAAATAGTTTAGCTAATTTGGACCTAGAAGAGCGGGATTGAATCCCGTTCGCGTTTTTAGTGTTTTCAAGTCCTAATTACCTTCGTTTTTGGTCTAGTTTCCTTTGTCCTAGCTTTTTAGTTAATCTAGACTTATAAAGACAAAAAAGATCATTTTAGGTTTAAATTTTAGATAATTTAGGCTTTAAAATATCGCGTTTTTAATTCCCGTTTACGTTTTATGCTTACGTGTTTAATTGTCATTTCTTGCTTACCTGTTTTCGTATATTTATCTACTTGTCATTTATTTTTAGTAGTATTTAGAAAACCCAAATCAAAATCTTTGAAACCATTCAAAACGCGCGATCACGGACTTAACCGATTTAATTCACACTTCATCAAGGGAAAACGACCCGGGAGGTTTCTAAGACAACTTTGGTTAAAAGTTGTATATTTTCTCGAACCCGACAAAATACTTTACTAAATACAATAAATTTTGATATAGATCCTTATATACTTATATAATATATATAATTATATATAGTGGTATTGGAGATGTAACTTCATGTCTTAATCGAATTTATTATGATGATGTCGATTTAGTTGCAGCCATGTTTTTAACTTTAATATTCAGTTGTAATATTTCACTGTGTGTTGTGATCTCTCTTTACTTATTGTGTATATGTCATGTCATGGTTATGATTTTAAGGAATCTAACGGGTATTATATTTTCTTGTGATTGAAGAAAATGGCACCAAAAAGAGCCACGAGGTCAAACATAGCCCCAGAAACAACCAACACCACATCTGTCACTAATGCCCAGCTTCAGGCAATGATTAACCAAGGCGTTACTGCCGCTTTGGCAGCACGTGATGCTGACAGAAATACGAATGGCGATGATAGCCATATTTCGGGAGCGGGTGTTAGAAGGACAGAACGAACTGCCCGTGAATGTACTTACACTGACTTTCTCAAATGTCAACCATTAAACTTCAAAGGCACGGAAGGAGTTGCCGGTCTATCTCAATGGTTTGAAAGAATGGAGTCTGTTTTCCACATCAATAATTGTACAGTTAAGAATCAAGTCAAGTTTGCTACTTGCACTCTCCATTCAGTTGCTTTAACATGGTGGAACACCCATGTCAAGACAGTCAGTCATGATGCCGCTTACGGTATGCTTGGAAAACACATATAAAATGATGATTGACAAATACTGCCACGAATGAAATCAAGAACTGAAATGGAGATAGGAACTAAGGTGAAGTGTATTGCTGACAAGTTATACCCAACGCTTTTTACAGAATTGGCTTTGTTGTGCAGGAGGATGTTTCCCGAAGAATCTGATAAAATTGAAAATATGTCGGTGGTCTTCCCGACATGATTCATAGGAGTGTAGTGGCGTCTAAACCAAAGACAATGCAAGATGCAGTTGAAATCGTAACCGAATGGATAATAAAATCTGAACTTTTGCTGAACTTATGCACTAAATGCAATTATCACCACGATGGTCCATGTGCTCCTAAATGCCACAAATGCAACAAAGTTGGCCATTTTGCCCGTGACTGTAGGAGTACGGCAAATGCCAATAATGCTAATCAACCAGAAGGGCATCAGGTCGGGTCAAAAACCTACTTGCTATGAGTGTGGAGTTCAGGGACATTTTAAAAGGGAATGTCCAAAGCTGAAGAACAACAACAACCGTGGTAACCAAGTTGGATGTGGCAATGCTCCAGCCAAAGTGTATGCGGTAGGGCATGCGAGAACAAACCCAGATTCTAACGTCGACGGGTAACAGTTCCTCTAAACAAACCGCTATGCTTCTATCTTATTCAATACTGGTGCCGATAGGAGTTTTGTGTCTACTGCATTTAGCTCCCAAATTGATATCACACCGACATTAGATCACTATTATGACGTTGAACTAGCCGACGAGAGAATAATTGGGTTGAACACTATCCTTAGGGGTTGCACATTAAACATCCTAAGCCACCCATTCAACATAGACTTAATGCCCGTAGAACTTGGTAGTTTCGATGCTATAATTGATATGGATTAGTTGGTAAAGTTCCAAGCAATCATTGTGTGTGCCGAGAAGATCGTTTATATCCCCTGGGGAAATGAAACATTAATTGTTCACGGTGACGGAAGCAACCAGGGACACGAGGCTCATCTGTATATTATCTCGTACTCCAAAATACAAGAATACATTCTAAAAGGATGTCCCATCTTTTTGGCACATGTTACTACAAAGGAGGTTGAAGACAAGTCGGAGAAGAAGCGACTTAAGGACGTACCAATAGTTCGAGATTTTCCTGAAGTATTTCCTGAGGACTTGCTGGGTCTTCCTTCGACTCAACAAGTAGAATTTCAAATTGATTTGGTACCTGGTGCTGCACCTGTAGCACGGGCACCTTATCGATTGACGCCTTCTGAAATGAAAGAGTTGTTGGAACAACTGAAAGAGCTATCCGACAAAGGCTTTATAAGACCCAGTTCCTCACCCTAGGGAGCCCCGGTTCTATTTGTCAAGAAGAAGGATGGATCATTCTGGATGTGCATTGATTATCAGGAAATGAATAAGCTAACGGTGAAGAACCGTTATCTACTTCCAAGAATTGATGATTTATTTGATCAGCTTCAAGGGTCGAGTGTCTACTCGAAGATCGACCTAAGGTCAGGTTATCGCCAACGGAGGATTCGAGAAGAAGACGTTCTGAAGACCGCCTTTAGAACTCGTTACGGCCATTATAAATTTCAAGTTATGCCATTTGGTTTGACAAACGCACCTGCCGTATTCATGGACCTTATGAATCGGGTGTGCAAACTATATTTGGATAAATTCATAATTGTCTTTATTGATGATATTTTGATATACTCGAAGAACAAGCAAGAACACGAAGAGCACCTTAAGTTAATCTTAGATTTACTTAAGAAAGAGGAGTTGTATGCCAAATTTTCCAAGTGTGAATTTTGGATTCCTAAAGTACAGTTCCTCGGTCACGTGATTGACAGCCAAGGTATTCACGTGGACCCTGCTAAGATCGAATCCATTAAAGATTAGGCATCTCCTAAGTCATCAATGGAGATTCGTCAATTTTTAGGTCTTGCTGGGTATTATCAAAGATTCATCGAAGGGTTTTCGAAGATTGCCAAACTAATGACCAAGCTCACTCAGAAGAAGGTCAAGTTTGAGTGGGGTGACAAACAAGAAACAGCGTTCCAACTGTTGAAGCAGAAGTTGTGTAGTGCACTAATTCTGGCTTTACATGAAGGAAGCAAAGATTTTATTGTATACTGCGATGCTTCGATCAAAGGTTTGGGTGCTATGTTGATGCAAAGAGAGAAGGTGATTGCTTATGCATCATGCCAGCTAAAAATTCATGAGAAGAACTATACGACTCATGATTTAGAACTTGGAGCGGTAGTGTTTTCTCTGAAACTCTAGAGACACAATTTGTATGGAACCAAGTGTACGGTGTTCACGGATCCCAAGAGTTTACAACACATTCTTAATCAAAAGGAGCTGAATATGAGGCAGCGTCGTTGGTTAAAATTACTTAATGATTACGATTGTGAGATTCGTTATCACCTAGGAAAAGCAAATGTTGTCGCTGACGCCTTGAGCAAGAAGGAACGAGAGCCACCATTAAGGGTTCGAGCCTTAGTCATGACTATAGGTTTGAATCTCCCCAAACAAATTTTGGATGCTCAAATTGAAGCACGGAAACCAGAGAACATCAAGAACGAAGATGTTGGAGGCATGTTGGTTGAAAATTCTAAATATCCAGAGAAGCTTAGGACGGAAAAGTTGGAACCCCGCACGGATGGAACTCTATGCTTCAATGGCAGGAGTTGGTTACTATGTTATGGCAATTTGAGGACTGTGATCATGCACGAACCCCACAAGTCAAAATACTCTATTCATCTGGGTTCTGATAAGATGTACCAAGACATGAAGAAGCTATATTGATAGCCCAATATGAAGGGAAATATCGCCACCTATGTTAGCAAGTGTTTGACCTGTGCTAAGGTCAAGGCACAACATCAAAGGCCATCAGGATTTTTGGTCCAACCTGATATACCTCAATGGAAGTGGGACAACATCACTATGGATTTTGTCATGAAGCTTCCTAAGTCGTCACAAGGCTACAACACCATTTGGGTGATTGTTGACCGACTCACTAAGTCCGCAATCTTTGTACCAATGAGAGAGACTAATCCGATGGATAAACTTGCAAGAATGTACCTAAAGGAGGTGGTTACAAGGCATGAAATACCTCTCTCAATTATTTATGATCGTGACCCTAGGTTCGCATCAAATTTCTGGAGGTCACTTCAGAATGCTTTAGGTACTAGTCTGGATATGAGTACTGCATACCATCCACAAACAGACAGACAAAGCGAGAGGACTATTCAAACTCTTGAGGATATGTTGCGTGCTTGTGCAATCGACTTTGGAAAGGGTTGGGTTAACCATTTGCCATTAGTCGAGTTCTCATATGACAATAGCTATCACGCTAGCCTCAAGGCCGCACCATTTGAAGCACTTTACGGTTGAAAGTGTCGTTCACCCGTTTGTTGGGCCGAGGTTGGAGAAGTTCAACTCACTGGTCCAAAAATAGTGCAAGAAACAACTGAGAAGATCGTTCAAATCAAGCAGAGAATGCAAGCTACACGCGATCGACAAAAGAGTTGCGCGGATTTAAAGCATAAACCGATGGAATTTTAGGTTGGGGATAAAGTTATGCTTAATGTTTCGCCTTGGAAAGGGGTCATACGTTTTGGCAAACAGGGGAAGTTGAACCCTAGGTACGTTGGACCATTCAAGGTATTAGAAAAGGTTAGATCCGTTGCATACAAGCTTGAGCTTCCTAAAGAGCTGAGTCGGGTTCACAATACATTTCATGTATCCAACTTGAAAAAGTGCCATGCCAACGAACCATTAGCCGTTCTGTTGGATGGACTTCACTTTGATGACAAGCTTTAATTTGTCAAGGAGCTAGTAGAAATCATGGACCGTGAAGTTAAACGATTGAAGAGAAGCCGCATTCCACCAGTCAAGGTTCGATGGAACTCCAGGAGAGGTCCTGAGTTTACATGGGAACGCGAAGATCAATTCAGGAAGAAATATCCATACCTCTTCACAAAGACCGCACCATCGTCAAGTGTCGCGTCTTAAGCCTTGAGGACAAGGCTCACTTAACGGGGGGAGACTATAGCACCTTGTGTTTTAGGGTCATTGACGTTGTTAATAAATTCACTATGTATTTTTAGTATTGTACGCGTTTGCTTTTAATCGTAATCGTTAAGTTAAATCGCGTAAGCTAAAAATGATCATTCAATGTAAACGGGCATCAAACAATTAAACGTTTACATCAAGCAAGTATTAAATAATTATTTTGAGTATAATTATTAACATTGTTCATTTTATTTTTATTGGTTGTACGTTACGTGATTACGTTTTCGCGATAAAATACGTTTAGGGCATACCCGAACCACCAAAACTTTCTACGCTTACAAATACCCACGATTTATACCATACTCAAATTATAAAATATATCATACATATTCATATAAACCAGTTATGGGTTGATTATGTACAAAGATAGATATCTACATTATCCACTTCTTGTTTCATGGGGAATAATCTATACTTTAGGAACCATGGCTTATTTTTCTTACTTGCTTCAATAGTAAACTTGACCAAGACTTCCATGAAACCCTCTAAGTGTTCCTTGACAAGTTACCTTGAGATATATGCACTTAGTAAGTGCAAGTTATACACATACACTTCATATTCGACCAAGAAAAAACAAACAAAATCCTCTCCCTTTTGCCCTATAGCCCACAGCTCAACTCAATAACATACCAAAACCATACAAAATTTTATTTACAACATTCACATACACTCCTACATGATATCTAAGATTACCTAAGGTGTTTAGAAGGATTGGTTTAGGCATTTTCAAGGTTTAAGCAAGGAAAAACAAGATTAGGGTTTTGTTGTGGATTATGGTTTCTTGGTTGTGAAAGCTAAGGTTTATAATCTAAACAAGGGTTTGGATTTTGTTGGTTATCATATTACGTTCTTATCGGTCATAAAACCCTTTATGAATTTACATTTATGATTTTATGAGTATATATGTTCTATGTAGCAAAATCACTATTATGATGCTTTTAAACATGTAAAACACATTTTTACTTGTGATTATGATTTTTTATATTTATTCATGTGTTATGTGGTTGTAAATACCATGGAATGAATGAAATATAAGTATGGCATCATGTTGGTTTAAGTATAAAATGTATATGTACAAACTTGTTAATTTAGGGTTTACTTAATAACTTGTAATTAAAAGTTACATAATAAGTTATGATTTAAAGGTGTTATTAAGGACTTGATACTATGGACTCTTGGACAAAATATGGACATTATTATATGTAACATATATGATAAATAAGGTTATGGAGGATTGTGGTAATTTACTAGGTTGAAAAGTACATAAAACAAGTTATATAAATAAGTATATCTATGATTTAAAATGGGCTGTTTTGTTTGTGTATAGGTGACAAAAACATATTATGTTTTATTCAGATAGTACATTCATGACGATTTCAAATATGTAAAGAACTCGAAAAACCGCCTTATAACGAAAAAGATACGGCAAATATACGTTTTACGTTAATACCGGGTTTATAAAATAGATTTTATAACGCATAGTTATCAAAAATACTTTTTTATATATATATGTTTATTATTTTCACAGATAGCACTTAATTAGTATACAAAAAATTCGGATCATAATTTTTGGATCAATAACGAAGGATTTATGAATTAAGCGAGATTATATACGTAAATGTATTAAAATACTTTTATAAAACTATTTTTATAAAAGTTACTGTTCATATCAGTAAATAACATTTTGAAAACACCATTAATATGATAAAAATTTTAATAACAAAGACGTTCTCGAAAGAATCACTAAAACGGAGCTATAACGAATAAAATACGACATTTACACGATAACTAAATCTATAAAAATAATTTTATAAACTGTATGTAACAAGTAAAAGTTATGTTCACCAAAAGGTCAAATATTATTGAAAAGGTTTTATTTTGATAACTCGTTTAATACAAAGCGTGGACATAAGAAGTACGAAACGGGCTAAACGAAGAAATCGCGTCCGTTTTTGTCTATTGACGATATTTATAAAAGGTTTAACTTATAATATACGATTTAACAAACGCAATTTCGATGGTGATGATAGCTATATAGACTGTATATGGTAGTTGGTATTCAAAAGTGATTAGTACTTATACGACCTATATTGGATTAGGTTGCATTCGATCATTACCGTGACGCATTTTCTGTGATATATTTGATTATCGTTCACTCAAGGTGTGTTCCAGAGCTCCACGTTTACTGATTTTGTGTTAAAGTTTTTGGGGTGAGAAACATGCTTTGGTTTACAATTGGACACTAGTGGATACTTATACTTTATGATTACGTGTTGCCAAAGTAGCGATAACCCAAGTGAGCCCCATTATATGTAAACTGTCATTTACTGGATGTAAGCTGTGAATGTTTATGTGTAGATCATATTGGATTGAATCCCGTTCGGGTGATTAGCTATCACTAGACAAACGAACGTATACCATGTCGAACATAGGATGTGGCGGGTTAAAACATCAACATGGGCAATGTAGGCAATTTGTATTGTATTCACTTATGTCGAGTTTCAGTGTCATGAGCTTAGGGCAACGTAATTACATTTATATGATGTCTGCATCTATTGCATTATCATACACTTGGGAAATCTTGTGGTCTTATCATATACGCTTTATCAAAAACTATGGATTCCAACCAACGATTATTGTTGACGTTTTAAAGCATGTTTTTTAGTGGGTAAAAGTGCGAGTGCATTGGGATACATTGGTGGTTTGATTTGGCTATCATGCATAAAGATTTTGTCGACATTTCATTTTGTATATTTGTTATGTGCTAGAAATCTTTGTATTTTGACAAGTGACAAGTGAAGCTTCGGGCTTATTAACACTTTACTTTGTCAAATCCAATGTATCGGTTTTAAATGACTTTTTGGTCCTTCTATATATATCTTATGTTATTGATCATTGAAGTAACACGCCTTAGACCCTTATTCTGCTGCGACCCAATTTGGGGGTGTTACAGATTGGTATCAAGAGCCAAGGTTATAGAGAACCAGGTCAAATGTTTTTGCTGGACTATAACCATTTTCAAACATTGCATTCATACAAAGGGGTTTGCACGGGACATACATACATACACTAGTTGTTGCATTAGTTGGTTAGACTAGATGCATTCATAATTGATATACACGTTATGATATAAATGTATATTACTATAAGGGACTGATAACGTCCAGACATTCAATACGCCGTATGGTATGGAGCGGATACGCCGTATTGATGTCTGGGAAGACAAACTCGATAAAAATAAATAAAAAATAGTCTGGGTTGTCTCCCGGGAAGCACTTTTCTTTTAGCCAGTCTTTAAGTTAGACTTTTTCTTCAGCTTATTTTCTACTCCTTGGTGCGTGTCACGGTCCACCCTTCATCTTTCTTCCGAAAATTTTCTTGGTAGATGTGAGATATACTTTCTTTGTTCCTTTCCCAAACATTGTATTCACATGATCTTATAGCAATGTTTTATTCGTTAGGTCCTAATGAATACTTTATTGCTTCAAACTTCTCGGCTTTGCACACCCTTTTACTAGGCTGTTCATTATTCTGATCGTCAGATTTTTTTTTTTATTTATTTTTTTTTTTTTCTTTTTTTTTTTTTTATTTTTTAATTTACTATTTTTTTTTTTAATTTTTCTTTTTTTCTTTTTTGTTTTTTTTTTTTTTTTTTTTTTTTTTTTTTTTGTTTTATTTTTTTTTTTTTTTTTTTTTTTTTTTATTTTTTTTTTTTTCTTTTTTTTTAGGGCGCTTGTTTAGAATATTAATTTCTAAATTACTATTGTTGCCCTTACGCTTCTTTTGGCTTTGTTCATCCTCTTTTTCAATGTCATTCTTTTCTTGAGCATTCAAATAAGGCTTGAAGAATGAGTCAGTAGTAGTGTTAGGAGGATTTCCATAGTTAGATTCCTCCCATTCTTCATTGCTTGATACTATGTCATTCATTGGTTCTTTATTCCAACTTTCATTTATCCAAGAATGCAATAATGCTTTTTCACTCTCCTATGTTTTTCAAATATTGAATTCACTCGGGATATGAATTCAAGTGGATCAAGCCCCCAGTTATCACCTTCCTCCAATATTTCATCTTCGCCATCGTGGGATAAGGGATAGAATTTATAGAAAAAAATTTCAACAAGTTCTTTCCAAGTGGTGATTTTGCCATCCCTTTTATCTATCCACCATTGTCTTGCATCATCAGCTAGTGAGAGAGGAAAAACCTTCATGCGTAGTCGATGGGAGTCCACATTAGGAATTAAATCGAGTATTTCAAGAACTTTGGCAATGTGGTCGACCAAGTCTTCATCAAATGTTCCGTAGTATGCATTACTTCGTAAATCCATCAAAAAAATTCTTGCTGAGTTCAATATTCATATCATCGTCGATGTTTGGTTTAGCTAGACTTGATTCGGCTTGAGCTTTTTCCATGCGTTCATTTAAGATTAGTTTCGTCATAACTTTTGTCGTCTATTCTTTAATCAATATTTCGTGATTAGCACGACCTGTAACAAAGGTAAAAATATCAGCAGGATTTGCTCGGAAGAGAGGCAGAAAATCAAGTACGGCAATCGAATATGAAAATCAGCTGATCGATACGCCGTATTCAATTAATCTGAATACGCCGTATCATTCTACTGAATGGATATGATGTATTGGTAAAAAAGTTAGATACACCGTATCCAATTGAGTGAATACGCCATATCGAGTTATCGGCCAACAGTGTATTAAAAACAATTAAAACAAACAAATTAAACACACAAATAAAACAAGCAAACAATTTAAAAACAAATATACAGATTTTTACAGAATTTTACACTAATCTAAATTACACTAATTAATCTAAATTACACTAATCCTAGGGGTTAAGTTAATCTAAAGTTAAAAACCAAAATATAAAATATAATTCAAGATTAAAATTTTACTCCCCGGCAACGGTGCCAAAAACTTGATTGTGCTGTCGTGTAGGTGTTATTTATGTTTTCAAGTTTTAAATTTATATTTTGCCGACTTTACCTAAAACAACACTTTAACGGGCAGTGTACCCGATAAGATGGAGTTTCGTGGTAAGTATGGTGTCGATCACTAAGAGAGAGAACTAATCTTTTATTTTATCAATATTTTGGTTATTTAAACTAAGTTAATTTAAACTATGTTAATTCTATTCTATGTTAAACCTATGTTAATCCTAATTCTAACAGATAAGGGGGTTTTCAGCCTGAGAGACTCGCACAGGTTTTGTGGTAACTTAGATCAGTTTAAGACACAATAACACACGCAAGTAGACAAACAAAAGATAAAGGAGCGGTTTAGCCAAATATAAGAAAATTGTATCAACCATGATTAATCCAATTAAAACGTTGGTTTGTTTATTTAGTGCAATGAGTGCTTATCTTGAGGCGGCATATCATTCCTAGATTTAGGCCGGACTTCTTCCTAAAACCTAGACACGTAGAATTATGTCACAATTAAACGCGTTCGCATAAAGCATCCTATTTGCTGATTATAATCTATCTTAGGAGAATAATAATGGTGATCTTATTAAACCCTAGCTCATAGAGACTTTACCCACTTACTGCTTAATGGTAATTTATATTCTAGTAGTCTACTGTCCAAGTCTTTACCAAAGGAATCCGTACGTTATTTGTTGATCCTATGTCACCTGCTAGTCAAACTTGTTCACATATCCCAAAGGTAGAATATAGGCGGCATTAATGGTTGGTTCTAGTGATCTAATATATAATTCTCTATATGGAAGAGTCCTCCGGCATCTAGCTAACTTGGTCGGGTACTAGATCCTAGTTGACTGAATAGGTCGCATATAAAAGCACGGTAAAACTAGGATGAATTGTTAACCATAGTAATAAGCAATCAACGATAAATTAAGCATTCGATATAAACAAACCAACATTTAAATCTTCATAATCATGGCTATACAAAGGGTATTAGCTTATAATCATAATCATACTAATAGTAATATTCAATCAAGGTAAACTAACCGAGTTAAACGAATGATACCAAAAAATTGAACGATTACAAGAGTATAGGAGACTATAAGGTGTTTCCTATGGAATTAGTAGCTTTGCTTGACCTCTTCTGCTCTTCTTGTCTTCTGAAAATCAACTTTTGTGGTTAAGGTATCAAAAATATGATTAAGCACACTGAAAACCCGTTTTTAGGTTTTTTATTTATACTGTCTGGAATTTGGTTGATACGGCGTATCAAGAGAGATGGATACGCGTATCGGGGGTTTCTTAGAGTAGGGACCACGTTCAATATATTCTAGAATATATTATTTCTTTATCTTGAATACGGCGTATAGATGTTTCTTGGATACGGCGTATTGGACTTTGTATCTTCGTGGTTTCTTGTGAAGTGCAGGTATAGATACGCCGTATCTTCCTTGATGGATATGGCGTATAAGATGTCAAAACAGTAATCTTTAAATGTCTTTGTTTAAGCTCCATAATGCGTGCCATTTTGCTAATCTTCACCAAGTACTCCATAATTACTGCAAATCTCAAATATAAACGATTAAGTAACAATTCTTGCAAAAATTATACAAAATGGGTTATTTACATGGGATAAATGATGCTATAAAAGTGACGTTATTTGATGTCATCAGTGACTAATATAAGCAGCTCGCTCAGTTTGCTACTTGTAAGCAAATACTTCGTAATCGAGTCCCTGAACAATGTTAAATTTAATCTTGTTGCGTACTGAATCTAATAGGATGCTGGAGTTGAGGTTGATCCGCTAGGGGACCTTAACACAGAAGCTGAAAGAACATTAGGCAAACTCGTACTTATTTGAAAAGTAAGTTCACATTCTCCAAATTCTACTTTACTCTTTTAGTCGTACTTTTTTCTTTGATAAATTTATTTTTCATTGCTATATTGATTGTAGGTACAAAACCAAATTTTATATACTACACCGCTATCCTTTGGCAGTGCGACCTTTCTATAAAATGCCTTGTCCTGACAACGACGCTTATAGCAACTCGTCTGATGTTTTCCTTAGGGGTGAGTCATCATTTGCCATTTAATGTTTTACAAGTGAACATGTTTGTTTTTGGATCATAAATTCTATTTCTGCATTTTGTTCAGGCGAGGAGATCATTTCAGGATCCCATCGTATACACGTACCTGAACTTCTGGAAGCACGTGCAAGAGAATGTGGAATTGATGTTAGAACATATTATATTGATTCCTTCAGGTATATATATTTCTAGAGGCAGTTATATGTGCAAGTACCCAATGGGCCAAAACACATTCGGGATGAAACTAGATATTTTATTCACTATGGGCACACACCAGCCCTTGATGTCCATTTTATAATCAAATATTACCGTGTTAGCTTTGATTACAAAATTTAGATCCATATCTTTGTATAAAGCGGTTCCTCTTTTAGTTATTGTTTTTAGTTTGACCATTTGAGATCACAACCCAAATCGACCCATTTTATTACTAAATGGATCCAAATTGCCAGCTCTAATTCTTTGTCTTTGCTCTTTAACGATTAAAAAAGGTGTATTTGACCTTAAGTAAAACTCGCATCTTGAATGGCTTTATATGATGTTTTAAGTTACTAGTTATAAAACTGTTGCTACGTTCTTTAAAGGTATGGTGCGCCACCACGTGGTGGGTTTGGAGCTGGATTGGAACGTGTTGTGATGCTCGTCTGTGGCCTTGATAATATACGGAAAACATCACTTTTCCCTCGTGACCCACGACGGCTAGAACCATGAATTATGAAGGTAGCAAGGGATGTGAAGCCTGATGTTTTTGGTTGTACATCCCTGTATTATGATATCTTGTGAAAGGAGAATCCGGTCAAATTTACCCATTTTATTTGTAGTTTTGTTGATGTGAACACCTTGAGACTTATTATAATTTCTTCATCTTTGCAACAAAACTTATCTAAGGCTTCGTTTGTTTTTTCAGAGGTTTTACCTCATCATCTGCAAACCATGTCTGCAGAAGAAGAGTTACATCTAAAGTCTTCATCTGCATAAAAAAAGACCGTTTGTTTTTTGTTCTATTGAAGTACTTCTTTCATTCATTTTTTTCTTTATCTTTTTCACTAGTGTTTAGAGGTGGCAAAACATTTCATTTTTTACGTTTTCCTTTGTTTTTTACGTTTTCGTCATTTTTTTTTACGTTTGACCGTTTTTTACGTTTTCGTCTGTTTTTTACGTTTTCGTCTGTTTTTTACGTTTTCATCCTTTATTCAACGTTTTCGTGTTTTTTACGTTTTCCTCCGTTTTTTTACGTTTTGTGCATTTTGTGCATTTTTACCTTTTCGTCCGTTTTTTTATGTTTTCGTCTGTTTATTTACGCTTTCGTCCGTTTTTTACGTTTTCGTACGTTTTTTACGTTTTCGTCCGTTTTCAGCCGTTCTTTTACGTTTCGCCTGTTTTTTACATTTCCGTACGATTTATACGTTTTCGCCCGATTTTATCTTTTTTCGTATGTTTTCTTACGTTTTCGTCTGTTTTTTTACGTTTCTTACGTATTCGTCTGTTTTTGCACGTTTGTGTCTGTTTTCGCACGTTTTCGTATATTTTTTTCGTTTTCGTCCGTGATGACATCAAATAACGTCTATTTTATAGCATCATTTATCCCATGTAATTAACCCATTTTGTATAATTATTGCAAGGAATTGTTACTTAATCGTTTATATTTGAATTTCAGTAATTATGGAGTACTTGGTGAAGATTAGCTAAAAGGCACGCATTCTGGAGCTTAAACGAAGATATTTTGAAGATTAATGTTCTGACAACCAATACGCCGTATCCATCAAGGAAGATACGGCGTATATGTGCCTGCAATCACCAAAGACCACGAAAGAAAAAAGATCTAATACGCCGTATTCAAGCTGTCACACCCCGACAATGGCGGAAACTCGAAAATACAACATAATGATCAATCATAACACAAGATACAATATAGAGAAAACTACAATGCATAAACCTCAAGTGTTACGAAGACCATCCACCTCGAACAACCTCGAGTGATGTCCCAAATCACAATCAAATCCAACTTTAGAATTCCAATTAGCACATAGGGGTCCAATTCCAAACTTAAACCAATATCTTCCAAATACTAAAAACCAAATAAATAAACAGCAAGACTTTTACATGAAAAATCCAACAGGATACTTCTAAGTCTGCTATCACATATCACCAACTTATTCCTCTTCACTTCACTGAAAAATGGATACTCGAAAACGTCAACAATAATGTTGGTGAGCTCATAGGTTTGACCTTAAACCCAAAAACTGTGCCAATATTTCAAAACAGTGGACAATAGTGCAATATGATAGTGAATATATGCAAACAACCCTTGATTAGAGTCCCCGCTAATCATGTAACACGAACTGAAATCGTGTCGATAACCATATGTCACTTAGCACCTAAGGGCCTACCAGCTAGAGCACTAGATTAGGGCAGGACCTCACAATGCCAGGGGTAGGTGTACCTAACCGCTTTTATACCACACAAATACTAAGATATGCGTATCCCACCGATCCGAACAATCATACAATACATAATATTCACATATCAAGTCATAGACAATATTTGTCCCCCAAAACAAAACCACATTTCGCTTAGTCAATTCAAAACATTTCTACAACACCATTTGAGTATCATTTTTCCCCCAAACGGAAAAACAGTAGATAAATTGGCTACAAGAACTCACTCAAGCAAGAATTTAGCAACCAAATTTCAATTACACAAGCAAAATGCCATTCGGACGTCCGCATATGACCCAATCCAGTTATGTCCCATTTAATTTCAATTTCATTTTCCAAAACTGTCTTCACGTTTGATGCATAGAATTTAGACGCGTTGTACAATTACCGTAACAATTTAGTGGTGTGATGGTTGGACGAACATTATCCAAACATTTATATCAATCCTATTACCAATAATACATATTAGAACTATTTAAGAAAATAAATAAGTAATATAAGTTACTATTTATAAATAAATAATTTAAATATTCTCCGATAAGTCCATTCGTAACCTTAGTTTCACCGTTAAAAATAATCTAATTTTGGTTGAAAATGATTCGTTTATTATTAATAAACTATTAGGAGAGTTTCGAAAATTTATATTTTTTCGTTCTTTTAGGGCTTTTTATTAAAATAATTAAATAAAATAATATTTTATTATTAAAAATCAAAAATCACGTTCTTAAGTGAAATTTTCTAAGTATTTAAACTTTTACACATTTTCGACATGACCGTCGTTTTACAACGTTTTCCAGGTTTTTAACCTTTATTTTAAAACACATTTCAACTTTCGACACTTTTCCGACAATATTCTAAAATCTCAATCTTTAATGTTTACTAAAACGTTTCTCCTAAAATAGCGTTCAATTTCACTTCGTAAATACATTTCACTTCCAAAAGTCTGTCAAAAACTCTTAAAACAATTATATATCGCTTATTGGGCTTTAAGGCCCAATAAGGGTCCATTAAGCTATTTATACGTCCATAAATAGATCCAAGCCTAAGACCAAGGCCCATTTATATTTATAAGCTCATATTAATTTGTAGAAAATTTAACCAGACCACAATAGCCCTCCATTAAAGCCACGGCTTAAATGCTTAATTGTGACGTGACGGTCCTTAAGCTTTCCCGCAATACATATTATTAGCTTGAAAAATAAGCTAGTAAGGCTAACGAGTCTCGCATTTGGTTACAACCATTAGTATAATATTAGGATCACAAACATACGTCATACCACGAAAATAATCAAAATCACTTCCCTTGTGATTTTAACATAAGACGTGGCATTTAAGCCCAAAATAAGCCACAAAATAGCTTAAAAATAAGCCAGAAATAAGCTAGACAAAGCTATTTATAAAATATAGATATCTAGCAACATAATATTATTCAACCATCACGACACAATATCAAAACTACAAAAACCTTGTGTTATTTTCTATTCGACGCAAGCAAGCACCTCTTTTATCGTTTTGTTCTAAAAATCGATTGTTACGACAATCAACTTGTACAACCTAACCTTATGCATCAATAAAAAACCCAAAAGGGACAAACGAATATTAAATTTTAGAACTTATAAGGAAATTCTTAAAATGTAGTTGTCGACACGAACCGGGACATCCAAACGCTGTTTAATGAATACCCAAATACTCGTATCAACCGGAATTCACGTTTGATCTCAAGTTGGAAAATTTATGGTGTTTGTTGGTTGGCTTAGTTCGGACGCACCAGTGTGTGTGTTTTATTTTTTTTTAAATGAAAAGAAAATGAGTGGAAATGTTCTAGTGAATGGCATATAAATGTACAACCTTGGGACATCTTGGCTAAAATTAAGCCTCCTTGTCCCCTTAGGCTTTCATGACCGGCTATGGCATCCTATGGGGTGTCAGATCTTTCTTTTCGTGTCGATATCACTTAAAAGCTCGTAAAACTCAACCGTAAAATACTCTCCAAAGTTACTTAGCATTTTTATTCACCTTAAAAATCTTTTCCAATAACTTAGTGTAGTTACTTGACATATTTTTACTTTAACCCTTAAAAAACTCATTTGGTCGTTACACAGACGTGTCAGGACTCGCTTTCGGCAGTTTCTCAAAAAATTCACGGGTCAAAACACCGAATATAAAATAACTTAATAATACTTCCATAAAGGAATTATTATTCACAATAAGACACATAAATCACCACAATTCTCATTAATATCACCATCTTCTAACCACGGGTTAATATCTGAATAAAGTGACAAACGTCAAATAGTCAAAGGACTTAAAATGGAATATTCATAACACAAAAGGGGCAAAGGTTACACAAGCTATATGGGAATAAAATATTCTGAAAGATATCAAACGTGGTCCCTACTCTAAGAAACCCCCAATACGCCGTATCCAAAGTCTTGATTCGCATATCAAACCAAATTCAGATACCTATAAATAGAAAATCAAAATAACGGTAGTTATAAGTGTGCTAAATATATTCTTGATACCTAATCCATTAAAATTCAATTTTTAGAAGAGAAAAGAGCAGAATGAAGGTCGAAGCAAACGCTTCATTCATAGGAAGACAACGTTTTGATTTCAACGAGTCCGTTCTAATCAATTGTAAAGACCTTGGTTAGTGGGACTATAGTGTAAGAATTTGCCATTAAGTAGGTATAGTGGGTAAAGTCTCTATGAGTCTAGGGGTTTAACAAGATCTCCAAATGCCTTAATCCCTAAGATAGATTATAATCAGCAAATATGGCTGCTTTATGCCGCTTGCGTTTTAATTTGTGACAGGATTCTAGTGTCTAGGTCTTAGGAGATGAAAGTAACGCCTAAGTTCTTAGAATTGATATGCCACCTCGGATAAGTAATCATGCACTAAATAAACTAACCAACGTTCTGATTGGCATTAATAATGGTTAATACAGTTTTCTGATACTTTGGTAGGCCGCTCTTTTACCTTCTGTTAATTTGCTTGCAGTGTAGTGTTTTTAGTGTGTGAATAGTTTTGTCACAACAACCTGTGCCAGTCTTTCAGACTGAAAACCCCCTTTTCCATTAGATTTAGAATTAACATAGGTTTAGCATAGATTAGGATATTAGAATTAGAAAAAAACCAAAATATTTAATAAATGAAAAGTGTTCTCGCTTTAACGTGCTCGACATTCCTACTACCACAAAACTCCACGACTGGGTACAAAACCGTTAAAGTGTTTTTGTTTATGGTTAAGTCGGCCATAAATATAAATTTGAAATTGAATCATAATTTAAACCTACATGACAGCAATCAAGTTTTTGGTGTCGTTGCGGGAGTGAAAATTAATCTTGATTTTTATTTGATATTTTGGTTTTTAACATTAGATTAGATCTAACCCTTATGATTAGTGTAATTTAGATTAGTGTATAATTCTGTATATTCTGTATATTTTCTTGTATATTTGTGTGTTTAATTTTGTGCGGTATTTAATTGTTTTCTCTAATCACTGTTTGGTCGCTTACCCGAATACGGCGTATCACTTCCTTGAATACGGTGTATCCATTCTTTCAATCCCATACACATATCTATTTCAAAAAGGATTATTCGACGTATTCAGTTCCATTGAATACGGTGTATTAGCTATCTGATACAGTAGCAGATCTAGTTTTTCGCATTTGATTTTTGTATATCTGTGTTTTCTTTCACCTGAGCCCATCATACTGATTGTTTATCCCTTGTTTCAGGTAGTGCATGACAAGAAGTTCGGCTAAGGAACTATTTACACCTTTTAAGGACCCGAAACAAGAATTTCTATCATCTAGGAAGCAATTCAATGACAAAAAGTTCTTGACGAATTCAAGTCCACGGATGTCGATTCTAATTTTCTGACCAAAGAAGCCCATTCGAGGAAGAAGTGCGGAAGATAATGGCGGAAAACTATGGAACAATACATGAGCAATACTCGAGACCGACTATGGATTTGGAGAGTTGCTAGGCCTTTTTTTTTTTTTTTTTTTTTTTTTTTTTTTCAGTCGAGGACGAAGATAATTTTGAACTGAAAGGCTAATTTCCCAAGGAACTACGAACCAACACTTTCAGCGGTTCAGATCATGAATATGCGAACGAACACATTGAGAAGGTTCTTGAGATCGTGGATTTATTCTACATCCCTAATATTACTATAGACCAAGTGATGCTTAGAGCCTCCCCTATGTCCTTAACTGGAGCCACAAGTCGTTGGCTAAGAAACAAACCATCTGGTTCGATAAAAACTTAGGAAGATCTGAAGACAAAGTTTCTAACCAAATATTGCCCACCTGCTCGTACTGCAAAGAAAATGGAGGAAATCAACAACTTTTAGCAAGAACCGGATGAAAACCTCTATCAAGCTTGGGGACGATTTAAAGAACTCTTGATAAAGTATCCTCGACACTATTTAACAGAGATGCAGGAGGTGGTCTTGTTCTATAATGGATTGATGTTCCAACTAGACAGATTCTTGATTCAAGAGGAGCCGTACCATCAAAAACTGCTGCTGATGCTAAGGTAGCCATCCAAGAAATGGCTGAATACTCACAAAAAGGGCACAATGGAACATCAAGGACAAGAAGTACTGAAACTTCTGACGGACTAGCAGCCATACAAGCACAACTCAACAATCTTGGAAGAGAAATCAAGAAAGTAAATAAAAAAGTTTATGCTGCTCAAGTAGGATGTGAACAATGTAAAGGTCCCCATTACACCAAAGATTGTCCACTCAAAGAAGAAGGGAAAGCCTTCGAAAAAGCTTACTACACATAATTTGGTGCACCTTTTCAAGGAGGGGGATATAGAGCTATGCTCTTGGGGGTTCTACAAAGGTAAACATAAATCCTTGTACAAGAGCGAATGGCAATCTTGGAAGAACCCTAAGCAAGGTTTATTGAGTGATCGAAAAAACAAATGAGGAGAACTCCAATTTGATCAATGAGATCCGAGCTTCAATGGATGCTGCCATAAGGAACCAATGAGCATCAATTAAAACTTTGGAGATCTAATCGGGCAAAAATAGCAAGGTCCTATAGGAAGAGGATTGGAAGTTTACCGAGCTCAATGGAAACTAACCGAGAGACCTGTCAAGTTCGATCACATACTATTGTTGAAGTGATTATATCCGATTGCTGTATTGAGGTCCTCTAATATGCGTATTTAGCTAGACAGACACGTACACTAATGTACGAGACAAACAAACGACAATTCTGTTTCCAAGTCGTTAGAATGGTTACTATCTTGAGAAAATGAAGGATCATATGGACCACAATTTTTGGAAGCTTACTCTGAAGCTTCACATATCAATAATTCCATACCTATAAAAGAGAAAGACCCAAGAGTTTCACTTTGCCTTGCTTTATTAATAATGTTTTCTTTGATAATGCCCTTGCTGGGATTAGGAGCTAGCGTAAGTGTTATGCCTCTCTCGGCCTACCTTAACTTAGGATTAGGCGAATTAGCTCACACTAGGTTGACAGTTGAACTAGCAGATAAGACTATGAAATATCCAAAAGGAATTTCTAAAAACGTGCTAGTAGGTATTGGTAAATTTGTTTTCCTTATAGAATTTATAATTCTTGATATGCCCAAGGATATCAAAGTGCCCTTGATCATCAGAAGACCATTTTTGTCTACCGCCCATGCTAAGATTGATGTTTTCAAAAGAAAGATTACTTTAAGAGTTAGGGAAGAGAAAATAATTTTCAAAAGTGTTAAACCTGCTAGTAGTTTAACTAAGAGGGTCTACATGCTAAGCTTAAGAGAATGAATGGAACTTGATTTAGAAGCTAGGCTAATATGAGAGACTTTGGTGTTGAATAGATCATTAGACCCTTTCTTTGAGGATTACATTAAACTAAATGATCTTAATGTACCATTAGAACTTAGAAGAGATCAAGTTGATGATTTAATGCCCGCCATTGAGGAAGGTGAGGTAATTGAAGAATTTAGAGCCAGGAATGATGATAGAATGGTTAGCAAAGTTTTTGGATATCCTAGTGATTGCGACTATGATAAGAAGATCCATATGGATTGTGCCTACAACTTGAAGTTTTCTTGCATGATAGGTTTTGAATTTTACACGCTATTTTTTTCCCCATCTTGTACGTAAATGTAATGTCTAAAAAGTTTCATAATTCTATAATGAAGGGCAAATTGGAATACAAGGGAAATAATGTAGTTGGAGCATTAATGAACATACCTATCTTTGTTGGAAGCTTTTCTATCTTAATAGATTTTGTAGTTTTATAAGATATGGGTGCTTATCGTGATGAAGATATGGGCGATGTTATTTTTGGCAAATTGTTTTTAAGAGAAGTGGGGATTAATGCAAGATAGTTCGATGGAATGATTACCATTTACAATGGTAATGATGAAGTTACTTACCAAATAGTGTGATTGCATCCAAGGTTTAAACACCACACTAATGAACAATGCAACAAGATCCTACCATTACTGAAGGTAAATGAAGATGACATGATGAATGGAATCTTACACTCGTACCAAAAGCTTAAGGGGTTCTACAAAGGAGTTTTGAATCTAGGACCCGATTTTATTCGAGTGTCGTTAATGGAAGAATGGCTCATACACGGGCACATAAGCGTACATGAGATGGAATGAAAATAAAGGAAGAAAAAGTCTAACTTAAAGACTTCGCTATAAACAAAAGTACTTCCTGGGAGACAACCCGGAGTGTTATATATTTTTATCGAGTCTGTCTTCCCAGACATCAATACGGCGTATCTGCTCGATACCATATGACGTATTGAATGTCTGGACGTTATCAGTCCTTTATTTTTATGCATTTTAAACATTATTGTTTGTTCTATCAATACAGCGTATTCATGCACATGATACGGCGTATTCAACAGACTAACCCGTATTTAGATACTTTTTACAGGTTTCTATACGACGTATTCCAGTTTATGGATAAGGTGTATCGATCTGCTGTACATTTTTGTTTAGCTTATTTAGATTAACCGTAGATACCCGAGATAGGATTTTGCATGTTTTTACTATATTTTGCACAGGACCTCGAAAGAAAAGAAATTAACAAAGTTAGTGAAGTATTAATCATCTGGAATTCTATGTGTGTGTTGTTTGTGCTAGGATTCAGACTCGCTTTCGCACACACAATCTGGCTCATAAACTCAACTTGGAGAATCTACCGAGCAAAATATTAGCGGAGTTTTTCATTCTAGTTCTTTTAAATTCCCGTTTTTAATGTTTTATCTATACAACGAGGACGTTGTATAATTCAAGTGGGGGTGGAAATTAGAATGATACTTGTCTTATTTTTCACATAAAATGCTTAAATTATGCTCAAATTTATAAAAATTTCAAGCATATTTTTGTGAAATTACTTGATATATAACCCGCACACAATAACCCTTGTTAGATATTGTGAGGATTTAACCTCATCCGTTTCCAAATGTTTACCCAAATTCCACAAAAATATGAGTGTGCCGGTGATGTTGTAGACTTTAGAACTTGGCTTGGTATATCTATTCGAGACCACAATAACGAGTACTATGGATTTAGATGGAGTAACTTGTTTGAATTGGTAAATTTTCAAGATTACACCCAAAAATCCTTTACATGTTGTTTATTAACTAACTACACTAGTTAGTTAACCCCCATATAAACCCTTTGTTTACTCTTATTTTAAGAGTAAGATACCCCTAGAATAACCCGTAGTGCCAATCCTTTAGGATTACACCAACTATCTGTTTCGTTACACCTTTACACCTTAGCCTACCATGTTAGATTATGTCCATTTATTTGTTGCTAGTTGCTTAAAGTGTAAAGTATGTATTTCCCGAGTCTTGTGTCAATTTTCTATCTTTGGTACGGTTGGAAAGAAATTTGCACATTGCAAATGAGAATGTATAAAGTAGTCAAAACTCATGTATTTTTACTACCAACGTAATTATTGGTACGTCTACAGAACGAAGAATTACCAAAGGAATTATCAAGATTTATTATGATCGTGAAGATGGTGAAATTACACCGAGTTTCGAAGTATAGTGTTAGGAAAAAAAATTAGAATAATCACAACAAAAAAATAGAGAAGGAAAGTTTAGAGTTAGTCGTAAGAGCTTAGACCGAAGGAATCATATGAAGGATCGATTATTCATTGATACGTCTTAAAACTCAACGATGTAGAGTATTGTATAAAGTGGTAGATATCGCCACTCGTCTTGTAAAAGTTTGTAAAGTATGGGATGATTAGAAAGTTGATCGTTACGGGAACGCCAACTTTGGTTGTTGTTTTTGATCAATGATCAAGACGTTTGTAAATAGTTGTGTCTTTATCATGGTAACGGTTGGGAAAAAGTGTCTAGCAACTTATATCTTGGACTTAGTCTATTTGTTTCGTAAATTGTTGTTTAACAACAATTTAATTCCCTTTCCTAATCATTAACCATGGATTTTACACGAATAAGGATGTGATCGAGCATGCATGTCTATTCTGTTGTTATGGCCATGTATGCATGTCTCAACTACCTTGTTGGTTTATTACTATTGGTGAAAGTTAAAAGATCCATACCCTATGTTACTCTACTAGTCCTACTCTTTAGCTTATTTGAGGTGGGAGTGAGCAGTCACATGTGTCTATCTCTCGTTACAGGTGTGTATGCGTGGTCTTTGTCGCCCTCCTGGAATATTGGTATCGATAAAGATTAGTTAGAGTAATCAACCCTAAGCCTTATTATACAAAACCCGTTTTACCTTTATAAACTTGTTACTCCTTAGCTTTAGCGGTGGAGATGTGTATCCTTGCCAAGCTTATGATAGAATACTCATCACGACCGAGCAATTGAGCGAATTAGTTACATGTTACCACATAGATTAGTTGAGTGATTTGAGTGTTTTCATCTTCCTATTTCGTGAGGTATTCGGTTGTGTACTTGTAATAGATCAAATAAAAGCTTTAACGGAAAATATCCTTAGGGATACATTTTTATAAACTTCTAAAGGCTACTTGAGGATAAGTAGGATTCAAGTGGGGGATATTTGATGACATAAAATAACGTATATTTTATAGCATCATTTATCCCATATTATTAACCCATTTTGTACAATTATTGCAAAGAATTGGTACTTAATCGTTTATGTTTGAGAATTGTAGAAATTATGGAGTAGTTAGTGAAAGATAGCAAAAGGCGCGCATTCTGGAGCTTAAATGAAGATATTTTGAAGATTACTATTCTAAAGACCAATACGTCGTATCCATCAAGGAAGATACGGCGTATCCGTGCCTGCACTCACCAAAGACCACAAAGGAAACAAGATCAATACGCCGTATCCAGAGAAGACCAATACACCTTATTGGAAATATAGAATGAATATAATCTTCTGGAAGATATCGAGCGTGGTCCCTACTCCAAGAAATCCCCAATATGCCATATCCAATCCTTGGATACGCCGTATCGAACCGACTTCCAGACCCTATAATTACAAAACTCAAAAACAAGTTTTAAGTGTGCTAAATCATATTATCAATACCTAAACCACAAAAGTCAATTTTCAGAGGAGAAAAAGAGCAGAAGAGGTCTTGCAACGCATTCCAATCCATAGGAGACAACGTGTAATTTCTTATACTTTTGTAATCGTTCAGTTTTTGGTATCATTCGTTAACTCGGTTAGTTTACCTTGGCTAAGCCATTACTCTTGTATTAATTATAATGTTTGAAGGCTAATACCTTCGAGTATTAGCCGTTATTATAAAGATCTGAATGTTTGGTTTTGTTTATATCTCGATTTCTTAATTTATCATTGAATGCTTGTTTATGTTTATCAATATACTTGTTTACGTGCTTAAGTATGCGACCTATCATTCAACTGGGTCTAGTCCTACATATTTAATGCGCTGCAACTTCGGTGTTGTTCGGGCGTAAGCTAAGAGTTCGGGATAGCTCTCCATATTGTAATTAATATATCTAGATTCATAGGATCACAAATATTGACCTATCTTTGCCCTTTGATTGTGAGCTTAGTTGGACCGGTAGGTGACCCTTGGGATCAACGAGTACGTTCTAATTAATTGGTAAAGAATCGGACAGTGGACTACTAGTGTATAAATCGCCGTTAAGCAGTAAGTGGGTAAAGTCTCTATGAGCTAAGGTTTTACAAGATCACCATTGCTTTAATCCCTAAGATAGATATAATCAGCAAATAAGGATGCTTAATGCGGATGCTTTAATTGTGACAGATTTAATGTGTCTAGGTATTAGGATAAAGTCCCGCCTAAGTCTAAGAAGGATATACCACCTCGAGATAAGTAATCATTGCACTTAATAAACAAACCAGCTTCTAATCGGATTAATGATGGCTAATACAATTTTCTATTATAAGGTTTGACCTCTCTTTTATCTTCTGTTAATTTTCTTGTGTGGGTTAAAGTATCTTGAATTAATTCTAGTCACCACCAAACACGTGCTAGTCTCTCAGACTGCTAAGCTAAAGAACCCCTTTAAACCTTTTAGAATAGAATAAAACTAACATAAGATTAGCTAGATTGGAACTTAGATTAGAATTAACATTAGATTAGTAAACCAAAATTAATAATTGAAGATTTAAGCCCCCCCCACCCCTCGCTTCAAGTGTTCAACACCCTACTTACCACGAATCTACCACCGACCGTGCACACTGCCCGTTAAAGTGTTGTTTTTTGTTAAGTCGGCAAAATATAAATTTAAAACTTGAATCATAAAAGTATACACCATACAACGACACATCAAGTTTTTGGCGCCGTTGCCGGGGAGTGAAATATAATCTTGATTTTTATTTTATATTTTGGTTATTAAATTAGATCTAACCCTTAGGATTAAGTATAGTTTAGGATAGTTTATAATCTTCTTTGTTTATTGTGTTTATACGGCGTATTCAGTTCACTGAATACGACGTATTGGTTATTTAATAAATTTTCTAGTAAGTTTATTTTAGGATGGACGATCCAAACATTACTATAGAAGAATACATAAGGCTCAAGGAAGAAAAAGCTCAAAAACGTGGGAAAGTGTTTAACTAAGAAACTGCTAAGTATGGTAAGATCTGGTATGATGAAGATGTTCACGACCTCAGATTTGTTGAAACCGAATTCCCAACTATTGCTTTTAATGATCAGATATCATCTGAAAAAACACTTTCTTGTGAACCCACAGTAAGTTCTCTTAACGATGAAATTGACTTTAAAATTTCATTTGACGATTCCGATGATGAAGATTACACGGTAATTTTTGACAAAAACTCGTTTTCTTACAAAATAATTTCTGTCAATAATAAGAAAACGGATTCAAAAAATAATAATGAAAAAGTCAATATGCCTTCATTTCCATCACCTGAGCCTACAATCAATTATTTTGATGATTTAGACTACTTTAAAGATTTTGAGAAAGAATTTCCAGTCTGTTAGAAATAAAGAAATAATCTACTTGTAAGCACTCTTATAAAGTGCAGGGACTATTTGTGTCAAGTTAGGAAAGTTTAGTCAACAATCTAATAAGGCTATAAATAGGGTATTTATGCCATGATTAGATGTAACAACTTCAATTTAATCAAAAGGCAAGTTAGGTATTT
The DNA here is from genome assembly GCA_026074375.1 of Tanacetum coccineum. Classification (NCBI taxonomy): domain Eukaryota; kingdom Viridiplantae; phylum Streptophyta; class Magnoliopsida; order Asterales; family Asteraceae; genus Tanacetum; species Tanacetum coccineum. The sequence continues at coordinate 70,226 of BQNB010004174.1, read as the reverse complement.
CTCTCTCTAAACACAGACTAATTACACCTTATTTTACACACACTAGTCATCAATCAAAATCTTAATATTCAATATGTAGTATCAAGAGCCAATGATTGCTGATTAGTGTTATATTTTAGTGTTTGATTGTGTTAGAGATCGAGTTTTCTGCTTATTGAGCTTATTAGAAGTGCTTATTTTCGCCAGATTTTGCTTATTATGTGCTTATTGGTTAATTTTCGTGCTTATTGTGCTTATTCTAGTTAAATCTGCTTAATTTAGTGCTTATTCAGTTCTGATTCAAATTCGAGCTTATTTGTAGCTTATTCTGACTGCTTATTGCTTATTCAGTTTGATTTCAGTGCTTAATCTGTTATGTTTCAAGCTTGTTAAATCATTTCAAGCATTATTCAGTCTGCTTATTTGTTTGTGTGCTTATTCAGAGTGCTTATTTGCTTAAAATCTGCTTATTTTTTTCCCAGATCTGAAAGTGTAACCGATTCTTAACAAATTTTGTAACTGCTTTTGAAAAATAACGTTTTGGTCAAAAACGCTTTTACTGTCACGTTGTTTCAATCTAGTCAAAGCTGGTCACATTGTTTATGCGTTAATTACACGCGTTTTATCAGATATAACTTATTTCTGTTGATCGAATTCGCAACATTGCAAGGTTATCCGAATTCGCAACATCAGTTGGAAGCGAATTAGCAACATCAGTTGCAACCGAATTCGCAAAAGACTATAGTAACCGAATTAGCAGAAATACAAAGCAGAACTATACATCTTTAAAATCAAATCTAAACCAAAAAATATAATTAAAAAAAAGAACAAGTAGATCTCAGAATATTTATGTGTATTCCATCAGATTCAAAGACCTTTATGAAGATCCAAACACACAAACATATCCATCACAGATCTAAACATTAAACATAACTAATATCCACATCTTAACCAACATCACAACTAGATTTACCCTCATTAGGTTTATTATAAAAAAAGACAAGAAACTGAAAAAAAAAATTGATCTCGGTTGGGTGTTTATGTCGAATATCTTTTCGAGCCAAGAAGAACCATAAAGTTCTTATTTAAAAAAAAAACAACCATCTCATCATCGATCTTTGTTTTGAAGCTTTCACTTCTTTTACATATTCGAAAATGACCTAGTCTATTTGTTTCGTAATTTTTGTTTAACAACAATTTAATTCCCTTTCCTAATCATTAACCATGGGTTTTACGCGAATGAGGATGTGATCGAGCATGCATGTCTATTCCATCGTTACGGCCATGTATGCATGTCTCAGCTGCCTTGTTGGTTTATTACTATTGGTGAAAGTTAGAAGATCCATACCCTATATTACTCTACTAGTCCTACTCTTTAGCTTATTCGAGGTGGGAGTGAGCAGTCACATGTATCTATCCCGTCATTACAGGTGTGTATGTGTGGTCTTTGTCACTCTCCTGGAATATTGGTATCGATAAAGATTAGTTAGAGTAATCAACCCTATGCCTTATAATAAAAACCCATATTTACCTTTATAAACTTGTTACTCCTTTGCCCTAGTGGTGGAGATGTGTATCCTTGCCAAGCCTATGATAGAATACTCGTCACGACCGAGCAATTGAGCGAATTAGTTATATGTTACTACATAGATCAGTTGAGTGGTTTGTCACACCCCGCCAAGGCGGAAACACGAGGCATAACATCATGGATATCATCACAACACAATGGTGTCAAAAATAGAGAAACACTAAATGAATAATTAAGCAATAAAGACACAATGTGTCATGACAATACCGAAAACCAAAAGAACGACATATTGTATTAATGAAAAAGGGTCTTACCAATACAAGAACAATATCTTACGATCCTAATAAAATCAAATAACATTCAACCAAATCCATGCAACAAACATAAACAAACTCAGGAGCGAACTCCAATGCAATCTTAGCGGTCATTCTAGCCACCTCTCTTAACCTCGGTATTCTCATGAAGCTCACCTAAAAATGATGCTTAAAAACGTCAACACAACGGTTGGTGAGAGTCATAGGTTTAAGACACTCAAAACAAACCTTTAAATCCAATTACTATGATAAATAAAACATAACATAGCAGGACATACAGCGTACTATCATACACGCTAACATGCAATCACATCAATCCACATTGAGACATTCACGCTCAATCCTCACACAAAACATAACAACAATGAGACGATCACGCTCACTCAAACAACTCACAGTAATAAGACGATCACGCTTACTACCAATCAAATCCATAAATGCCATGAGACGATCACGCTCAAGCACAATAATTCATACCATAAAAGCAAGTAGCACATAACATACAATAGTCACGTATAGCCTATGCGTCATTTAAATCACATTATCACAGTAACTAAAACATTTCAAAACCTCTTTGCATCATTTTTACCTCAAGAAAACATAAGAAAAAGGGGCTATGAAACTCACCTGATGCTTAGTTTTCCAAAAGAATCCAACAAAAGCTTCACAAACACTTCACTGATAATCTAAACAATTAAGCACACAATAACTACCATCAATTAGGCATTCAACCCAATATAATGTAACCTCAACTATGACGGATATCTAAGCTATCTACCATAGTTCTATACTTGATTTAACCCTTTTCCAACTCCTACATATGCCATTTACACTTCAAAGCTACACTTTAAATTTTTTGGTTTTGAGCAGAATTTTATACTCACTTACGCGTCCTAAACGTACCACTTAAACACTTCCACAATTCAAACCAAAATTCACCATGCTACATATATGTCCTATGAACCTCTCATAGCTCTCCCAAAGCCATTACCCTTTTAAAAATACCCTTTAAAAATTCATTAATCCAAAGTGTTCAGAATTCGTCCAGAATATGACCCCCTAAAAGTATGACACCAGATGACCACTTTAGACCACATTACATACTTAGCAAAAATTCAGGGGTCGCACACAATATATAAACTAACTTCCACGCCATTTTAAGCCTCTAACTAGATGTCTAAGTATTTTTAGAAAAATCAAAACCAAAACTGAAATTCGTTACAGTTTTACACACTGATTTTGTAACGACCTTTTTACCAACTTCCCAATCATAAAAACTCATGAGAACAACTTTGCTGGAAAGTAGACTCTCTGAGGTTATCTCCAGTATGTTATAAATTGTTTATTTGATAATTTATGATTGAGTTATCCTCTACATACTGACAAAATTCTGCAGTGAATTAAAACGACTATAGCTAAAGATCAAGCCCTAACCGACTAACCCAATCATGAAAACAATCAAACGAATGATCAAACATGATCTATACATCATAAACTTTCAGAAACAAAAAACCCTAATCCAAACCCTAGCCGAAAATTACATGTTTAAAACCCTAATCCATCATGCTAGATTACATTAATTAAAAATTAACTAGAATTAAACAAAGAATTAGAAAATACCTTAAACCCTAAAAATTTTCTTCTTTTTTTTCTTCTGGATCGGTCGAACAACAATAGGGGTTTAGGATTTTTTTTTGTATTTATAGGCTCTTAAAGTAATCCTAGATAAAGCCTATTTAGAATTTGTTTCCTAATACAATTCTTTTTTTTTCTTTTCCTTTTTTTTCCTTTTATTCGACCGACTAGGCCTTTATATATATATATATATATATATCCTATTAATTATATAATTATTTGTATTTCTTTAAATTTTTATAAAAACCTTAACTTATTTGACTATACCTTTTTGCTTAAACGAAATTTACTAGACTTTTAAAAATAACTTTTTAACTTTTCATTTTCAACCTAACTTTCCTAAAATAGAATTTTTTCATTATTCTTAACTTACCACTTAAAAATCTAAACCTATCTTAGATTACTAACACAAAAATACGTATACGTAATAATACTTACACATTTAACACGGAAACGCTCAAATCTCAATAATCATTTCCTTGTCACTCAAAAGTGAACGAAATGAACTTAACCAATTTCACCACTATTCCAATCTCATTGAGATGATCACACTCAATGGAATTGATTACCAATACCTCACATAACCCACATAAACTCATATAAACACACAGAATTACATACACCATATATTGCAACAGGCACATAAGTCAATACTAACGGTTTAACTAACCTGCTCAAATCATGGTTGTCACAGTATCCCCTCCTTTAGGAAATCTCGTCCCGAGATTTAACTAGCCGATTTACCAGCTTGCTCGACGAACAACCGAGGATACTTAGACTTCATATAATCCTTGCGTTCCCAAGTAAACTCAGGACCACGCTTAGAATTCCAACGAACTTTCACAAGCGATATCTTACTACGTTTTAACCTCTTAACTTCACGGTCCATAATCTCTACAGGTTCCTCAACAAAACGAAGAGTTTTTGTCAACTTTATCTCATCTAATGGCACATGTAAACTAGCAACCGCAAACATTACCCCCCCCCCCCCTCTTCCAAGTTTGACACATGAAACGTATCATGTACTCCACTCAATTCCTCAGGCAACCTTAATCGATAAGCTAAAAGGACCCCGACTTTCAAAATCTCAAATGGTCTTTACATATCTCGGTGCGACTTTCTTTTTCCCCAAAATAATTACACCTTTCCAAGGTGATACTTTCACATCACTCGATCTCCTACTTCAAATTCCAATGGTTTGCGTCTATTATCAGCATAGCTCTTTTGACGATCTCTCGTTGCTTTTAGCTTCTCCTTTATCAACACAACTTTATCAGTCGTTTCTTGAACCAATTCAGGTCCAATCAAACTACTTTCTCCAATCTCAGCCCATAAAACAGGCGACCTACACTTCCTTCCGTACAAGGCTTCAAACGGAGCACATCTTATACTCGAATGATAGCTATTATTGTAAGAAAACTCAGCCAATGGTAGATGAACATCCCAGCTACCACCAAAATCAATTACACACGCCCTCAACATATCCTCTAAGGTCTGAATCATACGCTCACTTTGCCCATCCGTTTGGGGATGATAAGCCGTACTCATATCCAACCTCGTCCCTAAAGCTTTTTGCACAGTCTGCCAGCAACGCGACGTAAATCGTCCATCTCTATCTGAAATAATCGACACAGGAACTCCATGTCTCGCGACTATTTCATCAATGTAGATCTTTGCCAATTTCTCAGTACTATAGTCTTCTCTTATAGCCAGGAAATGAGCCGACTTAGTTAGTCTATCGACTATGACCCAAATCGTTTCATGCCCACTTCTTGACCTAGGCAACTTAGTGATAAAATCCATATTGATCTTATCCCACTTCCATTCAGGTATTTCAGGTTGTTGCAGTAAACCCGAAGGCCTTTGATGCTCAGCCTTTACCTTTGAACATGTCAAACACTTACTAACATAAGTAGAAATATCTCTCTTCATTCCCGGCCACTAGTACATATCACGAAGATCATGGTACATCTTATCCGCTCTAGGATGCACATAGTACTTAGACCCGTGAGCTTCATCCATGATCATCATTCTCACACTTCCTACTAATGGAACCTATATACGGTCCATGAAATACAAACTCTCGCCCTCTTTTTTTTCCATCTGCTGATCTAGGCCATGCAGGTTTTCCATAAATACATTCTCTTGCTTAAGCGCCTCACTCTAGGCTGCTTGTATCTTTTCTCTCATTCCAGCCTGGATAGTTACTGCCATGGCCCTTACACGTCTAGGTTTCAACCGCTCTTTCCTACTTAATGCATCAGCCACAATGTTCGCCTTACCAGGATAGTAATGAATCTCGCACTCATAATCACTAAACAACTCAATCCATCTCCTCTGATGCATATTCAGCTCTTTCTGATAAAAAATGTGTTGAAGACTTTTGTGATCCATATAGATAACACTCTTAGTACCATACAGATAATGCCTCTAAGTCTTAAGAGCAAACACAACAGCTCCCAATTCCAAATCATGCGTCGTATAGTTCTTCTCATGGGTTTTCAGCTGCCTCGATGCATAAGCAATCACTTTGCCCCTTTGCATGAGTACACAACCTAATCCTTGGTTTGATGCATCACAATAAACCATGAAATCTTCCACTCCATCAGGTAGCGTCAATATTGGTGCATCACACAAGTTATTCTCTAAAGTTTGAAAAGCCTCTTCTTGCTCCACACCACACACATACTTCTGATTCTTCTGAGTTAACGAGGTAAGAGGTTTAGCAATTTTGGAAAAGTTTGCTATAAACCGTCGTTAATAACTGGCTAATCCCAAAAATGATCGAATCTTAGAAGGCGTCGTAGGGGTCTTCCAATTCTTTACCGCTTCTATTTTGCTGGGATCCACATGTATACCATTCTGATTGACAACATGACCAAGAAAGTGCACCTCTTGCAACCAGAACTCACACTTGGAGAACTTGGCATACAGCTTCTCCTTCCTTAACAATTCCAACACCAAACCCAAATGAACTTCATGGTCCTCCTTCGTCTTCGAGTAGATCAAGATGTCATCGATGAACACAATAACGAACTTATCTAGGTACGGTTTACAAACTCTATTAATCAGATCCATAAAGACTGCAGGTGCATTGGTTAGCCCAAAAGGCATAACCGTAAACTCAAAATGTCCGTATCTCGTTCGAAACACCGTCTTAGGTATGTCGTCTTCATGCACGCGTAGTTGGTGATAACCTGACCGAAGGTCTATCTTGGAGAAATAACGCGATCCTTGTAGTTGGTCAAATAAATCATCAATCCTCGGAAGAGGATAACGATTCTTAATCGTTAACTTGTTTAGCTCTCTATAATCGATACACATACGTAGCGAACCATCCTTCTTCTTGACAAATAACACCGATGCTCCCCATGGAGAATGACTAGGTCATATAAAACCCTTGTCTTGCAACTCCTGCAGCTGCCCAGACAATTCTTGCATCTCCAAAGGCGCTAGTCGATATGCAGACCTCGCAACAGGCGTCACTCCAGGAACTAGATCTATGCGAAACTCCACTTGTCGTTACAGAGGCAATCCTGACAAGTCTTCTGGAAACACATCTACAAATTCACGTACCACAAATATATCGCTCAACTTTGGTTCATTCTCCTTTGCACTCTTCAATGCTTTGGTGATTCCTACGGTCTGTTCTCCGTGTGCCCTAAAGGATCCTACCATCCACCACGGGTATCTACACCTTCTCATGAACATCTATCACAGCTTTATGTTGGGACAACAAATAAAAAAACACAAATCCATCCGACAATCACATCAAAGCTTCCATGACCCTAAAGGCATTAAGTTATGCTAAACAGGAAACCTCCTATTTAAGTTTGTATTCACAGATAATTCTACACTCCCTACTTTCTCACCTCATTCCGCTACTTCTATCACATAACCAGGATTCACAATACTAGGTCTCACATTAAGTAGGGGCGCAAATTCAGTAGATATGAAACTAAAATCGGCTCTAGAATCAAATAATACGGTAACAAAGTAATCATTCAGAGAGAACGTACCCGTTACAACGTTAGGATCCTGGACCGCCTCCATTGCATTCACATTCACGTTGTAAGCTCTTCCTCTAACTTGGTTTCCATTGCTTCGGTTATTTCGGCTGCCCTCCAAAGCCAATTGATTTCTAGCTTGCCCCGGTGCTCGATTCATCTTGGGACAAGTGTTGCGAAAATGATCTGGACTACCACACTCATAGCACACTCTCGGATTGTTACTCATTCTAACAGCATTCACCGGAGTCACTTGTCTAATTGGTGCCCAACAATTTCTGGCATAATGGCCTGGTTTTTGACAGTTATAACACACATTGCAGGGCCCGTTTACTGGGTGATGCGTATTACACTTGCTACACTTGGGATTTGAGTTTGCGACTTCATTTCTAGGAGGAGCTGTCGCCACAAACCCTCTGCCCACTTTTGCCTTCTTGTTGTCTTTCCACTATCCTCCTAACTTACCAGACTCTTCCACTACTTTCCTCTTGTCATTACCCTTTGTTAAGGTACCACAGCTGACTGCTTCATCAGTAAGTATTCCATCCCTCAGTATTGCATTTTGAATAGTAGTTGGTTGGGTTACTCGAAGCATTCCTCTTATCTTAGGAGCCAGTCCGGCTATGTACCTCTTAATACGAGATGACTCAGGTGTAACTAAGTGTGGGACCAACTTAGCCAACTCATGAAACCTATCAGTGTAGGCAGCATGATTAGCTCCCACCATCTTGTGATTCCAAAACTCATTCTCCAACTTCTCCATTTTATTACTTAGGCAGAATTCTTCAACCATCAATGCCATAAAATCGTTCCATGTCATGGCCATTGCAGCCTCACGTCCTCTTGCTTAGACTTGAGTGTTCCACCAAGTCAAAGCTTTATTCACCAATGAACTAGCCGTATACCTTACCTTTTGATTCTCCGCACAACCACTATTATTAATCACATTTTCCATCTTCTCGATCCAACGAGTAAGCACTATCGCACCTCCTTTCCTATTATACTCCTTGGGATTACAAGATTGGAATGCCTTGAAAGTGCATCCGTTGTTCCCACCATTTCCATTTCCACCACCACCATTACCGTTATTAGCATTGTTCACGTTGTTAGTCACTTGCGTGACAATCTGAGGAAGAATGGTTTGCAATTGATGTGTGATAATAGCAGCAATGTCAGGGTTCTCGTTGTTGTTATTATCGTTGTTGCCGCTTCGACGTGATGGAGCCATTTTCTATAAGATATAAAATTTATATACATTAGACGATATAATAGGGATCATGATCTTATCATACTTCTTAATAACCATATACATACATGCAACGCATCAACAATAATCCATGTAATCATACTTGCAAGTCCACCTATGTTGTGGCGCATGTATAATTATGTTGGCCACCATAATTATAGATGCCCCCTTTCACAGTTGTACTCCCTCCTATGAAGACACTTCATAAAATAAACACACCATATAGCACCTTAAAAATATGAAACCAACAAATAACACAAGGAATAATCCTAATAATCACTTTTATTATTAATACTCAGAATCCAAACATCGAAAATAACATTCCTAACATGGCTCCAAACGTCGAAAGAAAGAAAAACAAGCTAAAACATATCAATTACTTAGAACAATATGGGCAGTTACGAGACGCGCGGTCATGATCAGCTTTAGTTGTCTTCTTCCACACAGGTTTACTACTTGCGGTGGACTCAAGGTCCGAGTCCACTTCATTCCTCTCAACTTCTTCCTCATCTTCTATCAACCATCCATTCATGTTACCCTTTGGCTGAGGTAGTCGATGTGGTGCAAACTCATTCATGGGATTTCCTTGTTGAAGTTGTGGGTGATCCACAAATCCATACAGGTCATGTCTTCTAGGTTGTTCCACTGGCTCTTCTTCAGACGTTTCATAACCTTGAAATTTTCCAGGAACTCTGGTGATAGTGCCATCCTTGGCAATTATCTTTGTTTCAATTTCCTCAACCGTTTGTCCATCAACTTCCTTCAAGGTCATCTTCTCTTCGACTCTACACGGCCACATGGCAATAGGAATTCGGATCTTGCGGTTACACCGCTTGCTATTCTTAATCCTTTTACACCCAGTTGCGAAAGCAACTGAATCATGGTACTTTCTACGAATAGGGGGAGACATACTATAATAGACCACAAAACATAGACTATATCAGGATACGGATCTCAAAATAACAAAGAAAAACTCAACTTATATATATAGTATATAGTATAATGTACTTTATGAAACTTAGGGAAAATAAGCATAATAGGTATATACTTACACATAAGCCCTAAATGCATCTATATGAGGGACCCTTAAGCTATAGTCTAGGCTCAACCACCTAGTTCTCTATAACCATAGGCTCTGATACCAATCTGTCACACCCCGCCAAGTTGGAAACACGAGGCGTAACATCATGGATATCATCACAACACAGTGGTGTCAACAATAGAGAAACACTAAATGCAAAACTAAGTAATAAAGATACAATGTGTCATGATAATACCGAAAACCAAAAGAACAACATCTTGTATTAATGAAAAGGGTCTCACCAATACAAAAACAATATCTCACGAACCTAATAAAATCAAATAACATTTAACAAAATCCATGCAACAAACATAAACAAACTCAGGAGCGAACTCCAATGCAATCCTAGCGGTCATTCTAGCCACTTCTCTTAACCTCAGTATTCTCATGAAGCTCACCTGAAAATGATGCTTAAAAACGTCAACACAACATTTGGTGAGAATCATAGGTTTAAGACACTAAAAACAAACCTTTAAATCCAATTACTATGATAATTAAAACATAACATAGCAGGACATACAACATACTATCATACACGCTAACATGCAATCACATCAATTCACATTGAGACGTTCACGCTCAATCCTCACACAAAACATAACAACAATGAGACGATCACGCTCACTCAAACAACTCACAGTAATAAGACTATCACGCTTACTACCAATCAACTCCATAAATGCCATGAGACGATCACACTCAAGCATAACAATTCATACAATAAAAGCAAGTAGCACATAACATACAATAGTCACGTATAACCCATGCATCATTTAAATCACATTATCACAGTAACTAAAACATTTCAAAACCTCTTTGCATCATTTTTACCCCAGAAAACATAAGAAAAAGGGGCTATGAAACTCACCTGCTGCTTAGCTTCCCAAAAGAATCCAACAAAAGCTTCATAAACACTTCACGGATAATCTAAACAATTAAGCACACAATAAGCTACCATCAATTAGGCATTCAACCAATATGAAAAACCTCAACTATGATGGATATCTAAGCTATCTACCATAATTCTATACTTGATTTAAACCTTTTTCAACTCCTACATATGCCATTTACACTTCACTGCTACACTTTATATTTTCTGATTTTGAGCAGAATTTTATACTCACTTACGCGTCCTAAACGTACCACTTAAACACTTCCACAATTCAAACCAAAATTCATCATGCTACAAATATTTTCCGATGTAACCTCGTCATAATCTCCCAAAGCCATTACCCTTGTTACAAATACCCTTTAGAAAATTCATAGATTAATCCCAAAGTGGTCCAGAATTTCGCTAGAATCTGACCCACTAAAATTAAGGCATTAGCTGACCACATTTTTCCAGCCCTCCTTTAATACATATTAAAAAATCATGGGTCCAACACACAATATATAAACTAACTTCCACGTGATATTTAGCCTCTAAATAGATGTCTAACTATTTTTAGAAAAATCAAAACCAAAACTGAAATTCATCATTGTTTTACACATTGATTTTGTAACGACTTTTTAACCCAATTCCCGACCATAAAAACTCACGAGGCCAACTTTTCTGGAAAGTAGACTCTCTGAGGTTATCACTCGTACTCTAGCATATTGAAATATGTTTATTTGAATTGTATATGATGAGTTATGCTCGTTACAAAACTGCCTAAAAGTTCCTGCATGAATTAACAACTAATTCGGGCGATCTAGACCCTAACGCATGATCAAATCTTGTAACCAATTAAACTAATGATTAAACAATTATTATAACATTATAAACTTCCAGAAAAATCAAAGCCCTAATTTATAAACCCTAATTTATGAACCCTAATCCATCATACTTAGATTACATTAATTGAAAATTAAATAATTAGAATTTAACAAAGATTAGAAAATACCTTAACCAAGAACCCTAAAATTCTCTTCTTCTTCTCTTGGAAAATTCGGCCGAACAAATGAGGGTCTAGGGATCCTTTGTTTTTGTATTTATAAGCCTCCTAAGAGATCCTAGATAGAGCCTATTTAGAATTTGATTTCTAATACAACTCTTTTTTTCTTTTCTTTTCTTTTTTTCTTTTATTCGGCCGGTTTGGCCTTTTATTTATTTATTTTTTCTATTTATTAATTACATAATTACTTGTATTTCTTTAAATTTTTATAAAAACCTTAACTAATTTAACTATACCTTTTTGCTTAAACGAAATTCACTAGACTTTTAAAAATAACTTTTAACTTTTCATTTTCAACCTAACTTTCCTAAAATAGAAATTTTACATTTTTCTTAACTTACCACTTAAAATCTAAACATATCTTAGACTACTAACACAAAAATACATATACGTAAAAATCGACTTTTATGGTTTAGGTATCGAGAATATGATTTAGCACACTTAAAACTCGTTTTTGAGTTTTCTATTTATAAGGTCTGGAAGTCGGTTCGATACGGCGTATCCAAGGATTGGATACGGCGTATTGGGGATTTCTTAGAGTAGGGACCACGCTTGATATCTTCCAGAATATTATATTCATTCCATATTTCCAATACGGCGTATTGGTCTTCTGGATACGGCGTATTGAGCTTTATTCCTTTGTGGTCTTTGGTGAATGCAGGCACGGATATGCCGTATCTTCCTTGATGGATACGGCGTATTGGTCTTCAGAATAGTAATCTTTAAAATATCTTCATTTAAGCTCTAGAATGCACGCCTTTTGCTAATATTCACCAAGTACTCCATAATTACTGCAATTCTCAAATATAAACGATTAAGTAACAATTCTTTGCAATAACTATACAAAATGGGTTAATAACATGGGATAAATGATGCTATAAAATAGACGTTATTTGATGTCATCAAATATCTCCCCACTTGAATCCTACTTGTCCTCAAGTAGCCTTTAGAAGTTTATAAAAATGTATCCCTAAGGATATTTTTCGTTAAAGCATTTATTTGATCCATTACAAGTACACAACCAAACACCTCACGAAATAGGAAGATGAAAACACTCAAATCACTCAACTAATCTATGTGGTAACATGTAACTAATTCACTCAATTGCTCGGTCATGATGAGTATTCTATCATAAGCTTGGCAAGGATACACATCTCCACCACTAAAGCCAAGGAGTAACAAGTTTATAAAGGTAAATATGGGTTTTTGTATGGAAAGGCTTACGGTTGATCATTCTATAATCTTTCACCAGAAGTACCACTCCAACAAGGCAGCTGAAGCACACATACATGGCCGTAATGACGGAATAGACATGTGTGTTCGATCACATCCCCATTTGAATTTAACCAACGGTTAGGATGAAGAATGATATAGGGTAGGAACCTTCTAACTTTCACCAAAAGTCGTAAACCAACGAGGCAGCTAAGACATGCATACATGGCCGTAACGACGGAATAGACATGCATGCTCGAACAAGTCCTCATTCGCGTAAAACCAGCGGCTAATCATTAGGTGAGAGGGAAGTAAATTGTTGTTAAATAAAAATCAAGAAACAAATAGATTAAGACTAAAGTACAAGTTGCTAGACACTTTTTTCCCCGACCGTTACCATGATTTAAGACACAACTATTTACAACGTCTTGATCATAGATCAAAAACAACAACCTAAGTTGGCGTTCCCGTAACGGTCAACTTCCCAATCATCCCAAACTTTACATACTCTACAAGGTAAGTGGCGATATCTTCCACTTTGTACAATACTCTACATCGTTGATTTTTGTTGCGTATCAACGAATAATCGATCCTTCGTGTAATTCCTTCGGTTCTTGCTTTGCGAAACGATTATCTTCAAACTTTCCTTCCTTTTTTCTAATTTTTTCGATTTTTTACCAATCTAACTATATACGAAACTCAGAGTAGTTTCACCATCTTCACGATCATAATAATTCTGGATAATTCCTTCGATAGTTCCTTTGTTCTTCGGACTCACCAATAATTATGATGGTAGTAAAATCACATGAGTTTTGACTATAATATACATTCCCATTTGCAATGTGCAAATTTCCAACTGCACCAAAGATAGAAAATGACACGAGATTCAGGAAATACAAACTTTACACTTTAAGCAACTAGCAACTGTAAATTAAACTTAATCTAACAGGGTAGGTTAAGGTGTAAAGGTGTAACGGAAACAAATAAATTGGTTGAAGTTCCTAAAGATTTGGCTCTACAAGTTGTTTTTTTTTGTTTTTTATCTATGGTGGATCTACATACTTTATTAAATCCAATGTATCAGTTTTAAACGACTTTTTGGTCGTTCTTATATTATCTTGTGTTATTGATCTAAGAAGTTACACGCCCCGGACCCTTATTCCGCTGCGACCCAATTTGGGGGTGTTACGCCAATTAAATCCATAATACTCATTATTGTGGTCTCGAGTGATATACCAAGCCAAGTTCTAAAGTCCACTACATCATCGGCACACTCATATTTTGTGGAATTTGGGTAAACATTTGGAAATGGAAAGGCTAAATTCTCACAATATCTAACAAGGTTTATTGTGTGTGGGTTATGTATCAAGTAATTTCACAAAAGTATGCTTAAAAAATTTTAAATTTGAGCATAATTTAAGCATTTTAATCATTTTAATGTGAAAAATAGGACAAGTAAACATTCTAATTCCATTCCCCTACTTGAATTATACAACATCCTCGTTGTATAGATAAAACATTAAAAATTCGGGAATTAAAAAGAATTAGAATAAGAAACTCCCCTGATATTTGCTCGGTAGATTCTCCAATTTGCGTTTATGAACAAGATTGTGTGTTGAACAGCCGTCTTGAGGTTTCAAGACTCCAACACTTCACGATCTTCCAGATTTGTAAATTCTTCACCAATATTCGTCGATATTCTTTCGCGAGGTCCTGTGTAAAATAGGAAAAACGTGCATTCCTATCTTGGCATCTATGGTTAATTTAAATTAATCTAAACAAACTAAATACGAGTTAGTCTGGTGGATACACTGTATCAAATTAATGAATACGCCGTATTCCAGAACTGACAATAATGTTTTTAAAGTGTAATAAAAAAATAAAGAATGATAACATCCCGACAATTAATACGCCATATGGTATAGAGCGGATACGCCATATTGATGTTTGGAAAGACAGACTAGATAAAATTAAATAATAATTCGGGTTGTCTCCCGGGAAGCACTTTTGTTTACAACGAAGTCTTTAAGTTAGACTTTTCTTTGGCTTCTCTTCACCATTCCATCTCATGTACGCTAACGTGCCCGCATGTGAGCCATTCTTCCATTGACGGAACTCGGATAAAGTCGGGTCCTAGATTCAAAACTCCTTTGTAGAACCTCTTTAACTTTTGGTATGAGTGCGATATCCCGTTCATCTTATCATATTCACTTACCTTCAGTAATGGTGGGATTTTATTGCATTGCTCATTAGTATGGTGTTTAAACCTCGGATGTGATCGCACCATTTGGTAAGTTACTCCATCATCACCATTGTAAATGGCAATCATTCCATCAAACCGTCTTGCTTTAATTCCAACTTCTCTTAAGAACGATTCGCCAACAATAACATCGCCCATTCCTTCATCACGATAAGCATCCATATCTTCCAAAACTGCAAAGTCAGTCATAGCAGAAAAGGTTCCAACAAAAATAGGCACATTCATTAAGTCTCCTACAACATTATCCCCTTTATACACCATCTTATCTTTCATTATAGAGTTATGAAACTTTTTGGACATTACATTGACGTACAATAACGGGAAGAAGTTGACGTGTGTAAATTCAAATCCTATCATGCATGAAAACTTTAAGTTATGGGCACAGTCTATGTGGATTTTCTTATCATTTTCATAATAACTAGGGTAATCATCAATTCTAGTATTAAGATTTTCATCCCTAGTTCTAAATTTCTCAATTACCTCACCTTCCTCAATGGTGGGCATTAAATCATCACCTTGATTTCTCCTAAGCTCAAATGGTTCATTTAGATCATTTAGTTTGATTTAATCTCCATTTAAAGGGTCTAATGATCTATTAATCACCAAAGTCTCTCCCATTAGCCTAGATTTTAAATCAAGTTCCATTCTTTCTCTTAAACTTAGCATGTAGACCCTCTTAATTAAACTACTAGCAGGTTTAACACTTTTAAAAATAATCTTTTCTTCCCCAACTCTTAAAGTAATCTTTCTTTTGTAAACATCAATTTTAGCACGGGCGGTAGACAAAAATGGTCTTCCAAGAATCAAAGGCACTTTGACATCCTCGTGCATATCTAGAATTATAAAGTCTACGGGGAAAGAAAATTTACCAATTCTTACTAGTATGTTTTCAGCAATTCCTTTTGGATATTTCACTGTCCTATCCGCTAATTCCACTGTTAGCTTAGTGTAAGCTAATTCGCCTAATCCTAAGTTAAGGTAGGTCAAGAGAGGCATAACACTAACGCTAGCTCCTAAGTCAACAAGGGCATTATCAAAGAAAACATTATTAATAAAACAAGGTAAAGTGAAACTCTCTGGGTCTTTCTCCTTTTAGGGTATGGATTCATCAATTTGTAAAGCTTTAGAGTAAGCTTCCGAGAATTGTGGTAAATATGATCCATTCTTTCCATCACAGTAGTAACCATTCAAACGACTTAGAAACGGAATCGTCGTTTGTCTTGTCTCGTACATAAGTGTACGGTTCTGTCCAGAGGATACGGCGTATTGGGGAGATCCAATACGGCGTATCGGGTGTGAATCAACTTCAATAGTAGTCAAGATTGACTTGACTTGATCTCTTAGGTTCGTTTCAGTCGAGCTATGTAAACTTCCAAATCCTCTCTCCTGTAGTACCTTGCTCATTTGCCTAATTTGTATCTCTAATGTTTTAATTAATGCTCCTTGGTTCCTTATGGCAACATCCATTGAAGCTCGAATTTCTTTGATCAAGTTAGAGTTTTCCTCGTGTCTCTTTGCCGATTCTCCCATAAATTTGCTCAAGGTATCTTCCATTGATTGCCTTTGTTCTTCATACGAAGGATTTGCGTTGTTCCTTTGATAGTACCTTGGAGCTGTTGCTCTATATCCCCCTCCTTGAAAAGGTCCACCAAATTGCGTGTAGTAAGCTTCTTCTAGTGTTTTCCCTTCTTCTTTTAGTGGGCAATCTCTAGTGTAATGGGGTCCTTTGCATTGTTCACATCCTACTTGTGCCGCATAAAGTTTTTCATTCACCTTTTTGATCTCCCTTCCTAGATTGTTCAGATGTGCTTGTATAGCAGCCAGTCTGTTAAAACTCTTAGTACTTCTTCCTCTAGATGTTTCATTGTGCCATTTGTAAGAGTATTTAGCCATTTCTTGAATGGCCATTTTGGCATCTGCACCAGTCTTAGTTGGAACGGCACCTCTTGAGTCAAGAATCTGTCATGTTGGAACATCCAACCCATTGTAGAACAAAATTACCTCATGCATCTCAGTCAAATAGTGTTGAGGACACTTCATCAAGAGTTCTTTAAAGCGCTCCCATGCTTGATAAAGGGTTTCATCTGGTTCTTGCTGAAAGTTGTTGATTTCCTCCATTTTCTTCGCAGTTTGACCAGGTGGGCAATATTTGTTCAAAAACTTAGCCTTAAGGTCTTCCCAACTTTTGATTGAACTAATTGGTTCGTTTCTTAGCCAACGACTTGCGGCTCCAGTTAAGGATATAGGGAAGACTCGGAGAATTAGTTGATCCTCAGTGATGTTAGGAACATGGAATAAGCCAATAATTCTGAGAACTTTTTCAATGTGTTCGTTCGCATCCTTATTATCCGAACCGCTAAACGTGTTTTCTCGAAGCTCCTTAAGATATTGGCCTTTCAGTTCAAAACTATCTTTTTCCTCAATCTTAGGCCTAGCAATTCCCGATCCATAGTCCGTTCGGGTCTTGCTCATGTATTGCTCCATGGTTTCTGCCATTGCTTCTGCTTCTTCTTCCTCTGAGTACTCTTGGTCAGAAAATAAATTAAAATCAGGTGATCTCAATTCGTCAAGACTTAGTGACTTGAAGTGTCTCCTAGATGATCGAAATTCTCATTTAGGTTCTTTGTAAGGTGTGAATAGTTTGTTTGTTAAACTCCTTGTCATACACTACCTGAAACAAGGGATAAACAATCAGTATGATTTGCTCTGAAAAAAGATAGAAATTTTTTTAGCACGAAAATCAAATGGGAAAACCAAGATTTCTGTTTCTGTTCTAGATAATTGATACGCCGTATTAATCAGTTTGAATGAATACGCTGTATTGGACAGAAAGTTGGATACGCCGTATCCGATGGAAGTGGATACGCCGTATTCAGCTATCGACCAGAATAGTGTAGTAAGAAAAACAATTAAATACGCAAACAATTAAACACACATATATACAAGCAAACAATTAAAGACAAATATACAAAATTTACAGAATATACAAGAATATACACTAATCTAAATTACACTACTCCTAAGGGTTAGATCTAATCTAATGTTAAAACCAAAATATCAAATAAAAATCAAGATTAATTTTCACTCCCCGACAGCGGCGCCAAAAACTTGATGTGGTCGTTGTGTGGTGTATATTTTATTGATTTAAGTTTTAAATTTATATTTTGCCGACTAAACCAAAAACAACACTTTAACGGGCAGTGTACCCGATCGGTAGTAGTTTCGTGGTAAGTAGGGTGTCAAACACTTGAAGCGGGGTTAAATCTATCAATTTAATTAATATCTTGGTTATATAATCTATGTTAATTTTATTCTATTCTAAACCTATGTGAGTCTTAATTCTAATTCTAACGGGAAAAATAGGGATTTTCAGCCTGAGAGACTGGCACGGGTTGGTTGGTGACTACAATCAATTCAAGGCACTTTAACCCACGCAAGAAAATAAACAAAAGACAAAAGAGCGATCGAGCCAAACATAAAAAAAATGTATTAACCATTATTAATCCGATTAGAAAGTTGGTTTGTTTATTCAGTGCAATGATTTCTTTTCTCGAGGTGATATATCATTCTTAAGACTTAGGCGTTACATCATCCTAAGACCTAGATACATTAATTCTGTCACAATGAAATCATCCGCATAAAGCATCCTTATTTGCTAATTATAATCTATTTTAGGGATTAAAGAAATGGTGATCTTGTTAAACCCTAACTCATAGAGACTTTACTCACTTACCGCTTAATGGTGATTTATACACTAGTAGTCCACTTGTCCAACTATCCAATGGAATCAGAACGTTATTTGTTGAATTATCTAGGTTCACCTTCTAGTCAACACGATCAATAAACCATTGGCAATATCCAATTAACTAGTTAAGCCCGAAGCGTATCCTAGACACAAATTTAAAAGGACAATAATTATGATCCTATGATTCTAGATGTATAAATTACTATATGGAGAGCTATCCCAGACTCTAGATTTACTTGGTCCGTATCACTAGATCCAGTTGAATGATAGGTCGCATACAAAAGCGTGTAAACAAGTATAAATTGATAAACATAAACAAGCATTCAACGATAAATCAAGAAATCGAGATAAACAATACCAAACATTCAAATCTTCATAATAATGGCTAATACCCAAAGGTATTAGCCTTCAAACGTCATAATAAATACAAAAGCAATTATTTAGCCAAGGTAAACTAACCGAGTTAACGAATGATACCAAAAACTAAACGATTACTAAAGTATATGGAGTTACATGTTGTATCATATGGAATTGATAGTGTTTCTTGACCTCTTCTGCTCTTTTTCTCCTCTGAAAATCGACTTTTATGGTTTAGGTGATGAAAATATGATTTAGCACACTTAAAACTCGTTTTTGAGTTTTCTATTTATAAGGTCTGGAAGTCGGTGTGATACGACGTATCTAATGGGTTGGATATGACGTATTGGAGTTTCTTGGAGTAGGAACCACGTTTGATATCTTCCAGAATATTCACATACTATATCTTCAATACAGTGTATTGACATCTTCTGGATACAGCGTATTAAGCTTTATTCCTTTGTGGTCTTTGGTGAGCGCAGGCACGGATACGCCGTATCTTCCTTGATGGATACGGCGTATTGGTCTTCAGAATAGTAATCTTCAAAATATCTTCATTTAAGCTCCAGAATGCGCACCTTTTGCTAATATTCAACAAGTACTCCATAATTACTGCAATTCTCAAATATAAATGATTAAGTAACAATTCTTTGTAATAACTATACAAAATGGGTTAATAACATATGATAAATAATGCTATAAAATAGACGTTATTTGATGTCATCAATGCTCTTTCAAGTCTCCTCAATAAGGTCACTAAAGCCCTGAACAAGTTTGCAACTGTCATTGAATCAGTATCACAAACGACTGGTGGTACAAGTGTTTCTTCAGTAGGCCAAGCTGGCACTCATCCTGCTGAGGGGGAGAAGAACACAAAACAAGCTACTATCACCCAGTTATTTCAAAGAAGAACTGAAAAAGATGCTTCTAAGGCAAACCTGAACAAAGAAACCAGCATACCAACAACAGCTTCTGAAACAACAACTGTCTTTCCACCAACCACCTCACCAATCATCACTTCCACAACTATACAACTTCAATCTCCCTTCTTCTCTAGTCCTTCAAATGCCACCCCTTAACTTGAGGGGGGAGGGGTATCCAAGAACAAAGGTAAGGAAGCCATGTCTCATAAGGAAGCTGAGGAAAAAGAGTCTAAAAGTGATTCTGAAACTGAAGTCAGACTTTCAAGTTCAATGGTTGAGTCCTCTAAGCAAAAGTCTCTCAAAAGGATTACGTTTGTTAATGAACAAGGTGAATCCTTCCTTATGACTAAAGAGGAAATAGAAAATCAAAAGAAGCTTTAACAAGACATCAAAGCTGATGTGACTAATAAGGTGTCATTTTATACACTTTTTCAGGGTTATTTAACCCTCGAATTGATGCAAATATCCCCATTTATTGTGCTTAATCATTTCTTTTTGTGATTTTAGCATTTAGGAAGCATTTAGAGGAAATACATACACTTTAGACTCAATTTAAGAATAAACGGGACAAGATTGCAACTCTACTAGAAGATACTCAAGATTTGGTTTACAAACCGTGGAGACGACATCACAATTTCATGTGACGACGTCAAACTAACCGACTCAGAAGAAGCCCAAAGAAGATTCACGGGTGACGAAGTCATAGATAAAAAGCGACAACGTCATGAATTTTTATCTATATATATACAAACCCTAGTTTTTGTGTTTTGGAGAGGAAAACTTTAAGGAATGATTTTATACTTCATAGCAGTTGTTCTTAGGCGAATTTTAGGGTTTCTAACCCTATTGTACCCATCATTACTCCATGTTTTATTCAAGTGAAGTTCTTTTATCCTTTTAATCTTTCAATATGTCTATGTATTATTTGATTAATTGTTCTTCGCTTTCAATAAACATGCTTGGCTAAATCTAATTTGTATTTTCTTATGATTGCATGAAACCTAGTTATTTATTTTGTTTTATTGCTTCTAGTTAATGATATGCGCGTTAGGCTTTAGAAAACTAGTTATAAAATATTACATTAGCATAGACGTCTAGGGAAACGCGGCTAGGTAATATGATACCCACGCAATTCGTACTACCTTTCCATTTGGGTGGATTCCGAGTTAGGTGTTTAATCATTTAAATACTTACATAGTCCATTACGAGGGTGACGGGTAATAAAACAAGAGACGACAACTAGGGAGTAGTGTATGATTAGATAAACACATTTGTTTAACCATAAGAGTTTTCCCTCAACCTTTACTTTTCTGCAATTATTGTAGATTTAGGAGTAATTTAATTAGTTTAAAACAAACCCCCTTCAAAACCCGAGATTTTACTTGCTTTAAAAAATATAAAACAAAACCAAAAATAATCTTCTTTCAACCTCTAGACCTTAAGTAACCATACAATTCGAGCCTACCCAAGCTATTCCCTTAGAATATGATAATAACCCCTCGAGTCTTGCCTATACTACCCTACAATGGTTAGGTACACTACCTAGGAAGAGTGTAAAACTTCGGTTTACAATCACTTGCACATCAAGTTTTTGGCGTCGCTGTCGGGGAATAGTCTAAGTCTCAGATTCTATGTAGCTTAGGTCTACTCACTAGATTCCTATCAAGTGAGATTTTATATTTCTTTTTAGTGTAGCTTTCTTTTAGTCTATCTTTTCTTTGTGTGTTTGTTCGTAATTTTATTTTCAAGTAACCAAGTTTTCACAATGGATAACACTGACCTACCATCGTCACATGATTCACCAATCTCATTAATCACATAAAAACTTTGTAAGCTCAATTCATTCCTCGAATCATTAAACTTAGTTCTCGATCATCTAATACACAACTTGTTTGCATGAAAGGAAATGATGGAGATGTGATGTTTGTTGAATTAATTAAGAAATATGATGATTCTAGTAAAGAGGAGTTAGAAGAAGATGATAATATAGTAACATGAGAGGAATTAGGAGTAGAGTACTTTGCAAATTTCCAACTAGAAGCAAACTAGCTTATCATAAGTACTTAATGTGTGCCTTGATTCTGTCTTTTTTCTTGAGAAACCCCATCATTGTAGGAGGAAGTCCTTCAAACCTTAAAATGCCATGCAACATAGGATATGTACATATAGGGAAGGCCTACATAGATCTTAATTCCCTTACAAACATCATGACTCGTATGCAATACAATTAGATCATGAGGAAACATCTTGAACCTATGGAAGATCCTGAGAGTCTTAGAGGAATAAGTAATTTCACGGGAAGAGTTACAAGAATGCATGTCTTTGTAGGAAATTTCACTTATGTTTTGGATTTCATAATCGTTGAGGATATTCGTTCGGTTATAAACCCTAGATTGTCACAAGTGGTACTAGGAAAGCCTTTTGATGAACTATCCAACATGACTTGTGATTTATCGTTAAGAATAGTGAACTTCACAAATAGAGCCGATAAAATTACTTATAAGATGCCCCATAAGATAGAGCAGTTTAATTCTCTATCGGACTTGGAAAAATAGCATACATAATCTGTCTACTTTAGGAATGAGGAAGATAAGAGAAGAGGGGTAGATTGTGTGATGAATAAGGTATTAGGGTTTTATAAAGAATATTTAGAACTAGGACCCGGATACCTAACTGAACTTGAAGGAAGTAGTAGCGGTGATAATGCAAATGACAAAGGAGTCACGTAAGGAGTGTGGCTCCGAGTCTAGCTAGAAGACTTGTTAAATAAAGAAAAACACTTATTGGGAGGCAACCCAATCTTTTTATTTCTTGCATTTTAGGAGTGTCACGTGTTTTATTCTTTATAATTTGTTTCTTATGTGTTTGATTTATATGTAAACATGCTTTGTGTTATATTTAACCTCGTCTTAATTATAATCAAAGGTATTTTGCATAAAATAAGTGCAGGGGAGAAAAATATCTGGTTTTTAAGAACCAATTTCAAACATGAAGGATAAATTAACTTTAGATTAATTCGCATTTTATGTTTTTATTGTTTGTTTTGAGTCACATGTTTGTACTAACCGTTTTTGTAGCCTATGCAGTAAATTTTTCCAGGAAATAACTAATAGGATATTTGTGCAGAAATTTTTCCAAGAAAACAAAGCAACAATTTTTACAGAAGCTTGAGACGACGTCAGGATTTTTCTTGACGGCGTCACCAATTGTAGCTACGAATTTTTTTTGTTTCTTTCAAATTTTTGAAAATGTATTTTTGTTTACTTTCCAGAATTTTTAATTTTCATAACTGTAACACCCCCAAATTGGGTCGCAGCGGAATAAGGGTCTGGAGCGTGTTACTTCATAGATCAATAACACAAGATATATATAGAATGACCAAAAAGTCATTTAAAACCGATACATTGGATTTAACAAAGTATTTGTTACATAAGCCTGAAGCTTCATTTGTTCACTTGTTCAAAATACAAAGATTTCTAGCCCATAACAGATATACAAAATGTAATGCGACAAAATCTTTAATGCATGATATCCAAATCAAAACCACTAATGTATCCCTTGCACCTCGTGCTTATTGACCTCCTGAAAAACATTGCTTTAAAACGTCAACAATAATGTTGGTGAATTCATAGGTTTGATAAATCGTATATTGTAGGACCACAAGATTTCCCAGGTGTATGATAATGCAATAGATGCAAACATCATATAAATGTAATTACGTTGCCCTAAGCTCATGACACTGAAGCTCGACATAAATGAATACCATATAAATGGCCTACATTGCCCCGAATGATGTACATGAACCGCAACATCCAAAGTTCGACAAAGGTAAACATTTGTATTTTGCCAGTATATCTAATCACTCTAACGGGGATGTCAATCCCTAAGAGATCTATTCATAACATACGCTCTAGTCAACAATCCAGTAATTGACAGTTCATGATAATGGGCTCAAACTAGGGATAACGCTACTTAGGCAACACGTAATCATAAGTAAAACTTAACCACTTGAGTTCAATTATAAAAAACAGTGCAATGTATCTCCCCACCAAAAACTTAAAAAACAAATCAAGTAAAAACGTGGGGCTATGAACTCATCCTTGAGTGAGCGGATATAAGTGTATCACAGAAAATGCGTCACGGTAATGATCGAATGCAACCTAATCCAATATAGGTGGTATAAGTACTAATCATATTGGGTAACTACTACCATATATAATTCTATATGGCTAATCACCATCTAATTGTTTTAGTGAATCATAACTATAAAGTTAAAACGTTTATAAATATACCTTTGGTAAAAATAACATAACTTTCAACGTTTCAAACCTTTCTTTGCGTTTCTTATGATCCACGCTTTCGTATTAATACGAGTTATCAAAATTTGATGTTTTCATAATTTTTATCCTCTGAAGAAACATTGATTTTTTACAGTTCAAAACCAGTTATAAACATATTTTTAATAACTTTAATTAAACGTAAAACACCGAAACGTCTAATTTATCGTTATAGCTCGTGTTTTTAGCGATTCCATCCTTTCGAGTACTACCTTCGTTAATGAAAGTTCTATCCATTTATTGATTTTTCAAAATATAGGAATTTGTCATGAATAGTAAATTATTAACTGTTCATAGTTTATTAAAATTACTGTTTATAAACTTAAATTATCGTAAACAGACCGTATTTTAATTCGTTTTTAGCTTCGTTTTTTAGTAATTCTTTTTTTCGAGCACGATCTCGTAATTGAAAGTTCTATTTATTTATGAGGTTTACAAAAACAAATGTTCCTGAGATGAACAGTAACTTTTATAAAAGTATTTTTATACATTTTAAGTATATAAACTCGCGTAATAGATAACTTCTTCGTTTTTAATTAAAAAATTACGTTTCTTAATGTTTTTTAGAAATCCTAAAAATATGTGTGATATTAATTAAAAATACCAAATCGTTCTGTTTGTGGAATTTTATAAAAACAAGTTATTTTATAAAAAATCCTATTATAACTCAGGTGTTTAAATATCGTAAAACTCGTAAACTACGTATCTTTTTCGTTATTAAACACCCCTTTTTTGGTTTCTTACATTTTTTTGGAATTCGTCATGAGACTAGTAGTTTATAAAATATAAATCTCATGGCCTAAAAATTCATGCCAAAACATTCCCTAAATAACTTAATTGAGTTTATATTGTATAACTTTGTTTATAATATACTTTTTAACTTCATAATTTACCACAAGACCTTTGTATCTCTTAAAAAACTAAAGTCATAATATATTATATAGTCCATAGGTCCATCATTGTGTCAATTGTCCAAGTTAACAAGTCTAACAATGTCTATTTAAATCATAAAACTTTCTTATGTAACTTTACTTATAGTTTTATACATAAACATTTTTACACTAACCAATCAATGTTACAATACTTTATAAACCCATTATAACAAGAATTACCAATATCACCATAACATAAAAAAGGTTTACAAAATGATGATTACAAGTAAAAACCCTTTTTAACATGTCCTAAAAGTCCTAAATGTGTGGATTTTGCTAATAGAGAACTAACGCTCATACACAATAAAATCATGAATTATTAAAAGAAGAGGTTCTTAGATAAACTCTTAGAGGTGATGTAATATTATGAAAAAACAAAATCCAAACCCTTGTTTAGATGAAAAACCAAAGCTTGCACACTTTAAAACCCTAGTTTTCCAAGGAAAACTTAATCTTGCAATACTTGCTTAAATACTTGAAAACTCTTAACCAGCTATCCCAACCCGTTTAGTTAACCTGAGTCTATCATTGTAGGATGTTTGTAAATGTTTTTAATTGAATATTGTGAATGGGATATATTAAAGAAAGTGGGTGAAGTCCTTGTGTTTCAAGACAAAAATAGAGAAATGGTGTGATTTTTTTCTTTAAAGAAATGTATTGTATAGAAACTAAGGCTGATCGGCATTTTATTTATGCTACAAGTATAAGTTCCAAGTGTCTTAGTGAAGTCAAAGACCATTGACTAGTCCAAGGGGGAGGGGGACGGCACATTGAGGGTTTTTAGGGGAAAAGTGGTCAAATTCACTAGTCACTTGTCTTATGTCTTAATTTGTTTCATGATGTACAAGGTACATATAAGATATTTATGTGCTAGATGTTCCTTAATATGCAATTCATCCCATGAAAATAAGGACTTGAATTTGACTAGGAATTTCTTATTATTTTGTTAAAATACTTGAAGTGTCAATTGTGTATTTTAAGTGTAAAGTGAAGTCTTGTAAAGTATTTGTCTTAGTTTGGTTTTCCTTAGGTAAGATTCGGCCATACATGTATACATGTGAAGAATTTTTGTAGTTTTTGGGTATTGGGAATAAAAATGGGTATTCGTTGAAGCGTAGATTAATTAATGTGGTTCCAGGTATGCCTATACGCAATTTTATCGCGAAACGAAATCAATTTACGCAACAAATAAAAATACTATGAATAAAGTCAATAATTTTCCTCAAAATAATTACTTAACACTTGCTTGATGTAAACGTTTAATCGTTTGATGCCCGTTTACATTGAATGATCGTTTTTAGCTTACGCGATTTAACTTAACGATTACGATTAAAAGCAAACGCGTACAATACTAAAAATACTTAGTGGATTTATTGACGACGTCAATGACCCTAAAACACGGGGTGTTATAGTCTTCTCCCGTTAAGTGAGCCTTGTCCTCAAGGCTTAAGACGCGGCACTTGACGACGGTGGGGTCTTTGTGAAGAGGTGTGGGTATTTCTCCCTGAATTGGTCTTCGCGTTCCCATGTAAACTTAGGACCTCGCTTGGAGTTCCATCGAACCTTGACTAATGGGATTCGGCTTCTCTTCAACCGTTTAACTTTACGGTCAATGATCTCTATCGGTTCCTCGATAAAAATGTAGCTTGTCATCAAAATGAAGTCCATCCAACGGAACAGCTAAGGGTTCGTCGGCATGGCACTTTTTCAAGTTGGACACATGAAATGTATTGTGAACCCTGCTCAGCTCTTCTGGAAGCTTAAGCTTGTAAGCAACATCTCCAACCTTTTCTAACACCTTGAAAGGTCCAACATACCTAGGGTTCAACTTCCCCCGTTTACCAAAATGTACGACCCCTTTCCAAGGTAAAACTTTAAGCATAACTTTATCCCCAACTTGAAATTCCATCGGTTTACGCTTTAAATCCGCGTAACTCTTTTTTCGATCGCGAGCAACTTGCATTCTCTGCTTGATTTGAACAATCTTCTCAGTTGTTTCTTGCACTATTTCTGGACCAGTGTGTTGACTTCTCCAACCTCGGCCCAACAAACGGGTAAACGACACTTTTGACCGTAAAGTGCTTCAAATGGTGCAGCCTTGATGCTAGCGTGATAGCTATTGTTATATAAGAACTCGACTAATGTCAAATGGTTAACCCAACCCTTTCCAAAGTCGATTGCACAAGCACGCAACATATCCTTGAGAGTTTGAATAGTCCTCTCGCTTTGTCCGTCTGTTTATGGATGGTACGCAGTACTCATATCCAGACTAGTACCCAAAGCATTCTGAAGTGACCTCTAGAAATTTGATGCGAACCTAGGGTTACGATCACAAATAATCGAGAGAGGTATTCCATGCCTCGTGACCACCTCCTTTAGGTACGTTTTTGCAAGTTTATCCATCGGATCACTCTCTCTCATCGGTACAAACATTGCAGACTTAGTGAGTCGGTCAATAATCACCTAAATAGTGTTGTAGCCTTGTGACGACTTAGGAAGCTTCGTGACGAAATCCATAGTGATGTTGTCCTACTTCCATTGAGGTATATCGGGTTGTACCAACAATCCTGATGGCCTTTGATGTTCTACCTTGACCTTGGCACAAGTCAAACATTTGCTAACATAGGTGACGATGTTTGCCTTCATATTGGACCACCAATATAGCTTTTTCATGTCTTGGTACATCTTTTCAAAACATGGATGGATAGAATACTTTGACTTGTGAGACTCGTGCATGATCACATTCCTCAAATTACCATAGCATGGAAACCAACTCCTGCCGTTTAGACATAGAATTCCATCCGCGTGGGGTTCCAACTTTTCCGTTCTAAGCTTCTCCGGATCTTTAGAATTTTCAACCAACATGCCTCCAACATCTTCGTTCTTGATGATTCTCTGGTATTCGGCTTCATTTGAGCAACTTAAAATTAGTTTGGGAAGAATCAAACCTATAGGTCATGACTTAAGGCTCGAACCCATAAATGGGTGGCTCTCGTTCCTTCTTGGCTCAAGCGTCAGCGACAAACATTTGCTTTCTGGGGATAACGAATCTCTCAATCATAATCACTAAGCAATTCTAACCAACGACGATCCTCATATTCAACTCCTTCGATTAAGAAGGTGTTTTATACTCTTGTGATCCGATGGAACACTGT
The DNA here is from genome assembly GCA_026074375.1 of Tanacetum coccineum. Taxonomy (NCBI): domain Eukaryota; kingdom Viridiplantae; phylum Streptophyta; class Magnoliopsida; order Asterales; family Asteraceae; genus Tanacetum; species Tanacetum coccineum. The sequence goes on along the minus strand of BQNB010004174.1, from coordinate 41,581 downwards.
ATACTTGGATCTGTACAAATATTTGACTCCAAGTTTCAGAGAAAACACACTACCGCTCCAAGTTCCAAATCAAGAGTCGAATAGTTCTTGCGTTATGAATTATCCAGCTGGCTGATGCATAAGCAATCACTTTCTCTTTTTTGCATCCACACAACGCCATAAACTTTGATCGAGCATCGCAGCATAACGATAAAAACTTCGCTTCTTTCAGGAAAAGCCAGAATATGGTGCACTTAACACAACTTTCATGCTTGAACAGTTGGAACGCTGTTTTCTGTTTTTCACCTCCCACTCAAACTAGACCTTCCCTTTTGAGTGAGGCCTTAGGTCATTTTGGTTTGTGCAATCTTCAAAAATCCTTCGATGAATTCTTTGATATACCCAGACAATACCTAAAATGGATGAATCTCCGTTTGTGACTTAGAGATGCCCAAGCTCATTAATGGATTCGATCTTGCGGGTCTACGTGAATACCCTGGTTGTCAATTCACATGACCGAGGAATTTTACTTTAGGAAACGGAAAAACTCAATCACTTGGAAATTTTGGCATACAACTAACTCCTCTTTCTTAAGAAACTCTGAAGAATAACTTAATGTGCTCTTCGTGTTCTTGCTTGTTCTTTGAATATATCAGAATATCATCAATAAAGACAATTATGAATTTATCCAAATATGGTTTGCACACCCGATTCATAAGGTCCATGAATACGGCAGGTGCATTTGTCAAACCAAATGGCATAACTTGAAATTCATAATGGCCATAACGAGTTCTGAAAGCGGTCTTCAGAATGTCTTCTTCTCGAACCCTCAGTTGGTGATAACCCGACCTTAGGTCGATCTTTGAGTAGACACTCGACCCTTAAAGCTGATCAAATAGATCATCAATTCTTGGGAGCGGATAACGGTTCTTCACCGTCAGTTTATTCAATTCCCGGTAATCAATGCACATTCGAAACGATCCATCCTTCTTCTTGACAAACAAGAAGGTGCCAATCGATAAGGCGCCCAAGCTACACGTGCAGCACCAGGTATAAAATCGATTTGAAATTCCACTTGTCGAGTCGGAGGAAGACTCGACAAGTCCTCAGGGAATACCTCAGGAAAATCCTGGATGATTGGTACATCCTCAAGTCGCTTCTCCTTTGACTTGTCTTCAGTTCCCTTCGTAGTAACATGTGCTAAAAAGATAGGACATCCTTTTAGCATGTATTCTTGTATTTTGGTGTACGAGATAATGTGCAGATGAGCCTCGTGTCCCTGGTTGCTTCCGTCACCATGAACAATTAATGTTTCATTTCCCCAGGGGATACGAACGATCTTCTCGGCACACACAATGATTGCTTGGTACTTTACCAACCAATCCATACCAATTATAGCGTCGAAACTACCAAGTTTTACGGGCATTAAGTCTATGTTGAATGGGTGGTTCAGGATATTTAATGTACAACCCCTAAGGATAGTGTTCAACCCAATTATTCTCCCGTCGACTAGTTCAACGTCATAATAGTGATCTAATACAGTTGGTGGGATATCAATTTAAGAGCTAAATGCAGTGGATACAAAACTTCTATCGGCACCAGTATCGAATAAGATAGAAGTATAGCGGTTGTTTAAAAGGAATGTACCCGTCATGACGTTAGAGTCTGGGTTTATCCCTGCATGCCCTGTCGCATACACCTTGGATGGAGCATTGCCACCTCCAACTTGGTTACCATGGTTGTTGTTGTTCTTCAGCTTGGGACATTCCCTCTTGAAGTGTCCTTGGGCTCCACATTCAAAACAAGTAGGCTTCTAACCCGACCCAGTGCCCCTCTGATGGTTAGCATTGTTAGCATTTACCGTACTTCTACAATCACGAGCAAAATGGCCAACTTTGTTGCATTGGTGGCATTTAGGAGCACATGGACCATCGTGGTGATAATTGCATTTTGAGCATAGGGGTTTGGATCCCCCATATGGTTTATTCTCAACAGTCCCTGCAGCATAAGCCCTGCCGGTGTTTTGCCTCTTGTTTTGGTGTTGTTCTTGTGGTTGTTGGTTATTATCTGGCTTTCTCTTGTTCTCTGTTTGATGGTCAGCAAAAGTGCGGATTCTCTTATCCATCGCTTCGATTGCCATTTTAGTTGCCTCTTGCATTGTCTTAGGCTTGGATGCTACTACACTTTCGTAGATCATGTCGGGTAAACCACCGACATATTTCTCAATCTTATCAGATTCTTCAGGAAACATTCTACCACACAGCAGTGCCAGTTCCTAAAAATGTTGGTTGTACCCTATCATATCGGTACCTTTCACTTTCAATTCCCACAATTCGACTTCGAGTTTCTTAATCTCAGTCCTTAGGCAATACTTGTCAGTCATTTTCTTCTTCAGTTCATTCCAGGTAATTGCATAAGCAATGTCATTACCAACAGTCCTAACATGGGAGTTCCACCACGTTAGAGCATTTCCCAGAAGAGTACAAGTGGAGAACTTGATTTGGTTTTCCACAGAATAATTGCTTATGCGAAACATAGTTTCCATTTTCTTAATCCATTGAGTCAATTCGAAAACTCCTTCTGTGCCTTTAAAATTTAGAGGTTGGCACTTCATGAAGTCTGGGTAAGTGCACTTACGAGTGGCTCGCTCGTTTCTCCTAGCACTTGTTCCTGAATTGTGGCTGTCGACGCCACTCGTATTTGTATCACGTGCTGCCAAAATGGCAGTAACGCCTTGGTCAATCATTGCCTGAAGTTGGGCATTAGTGACAGATGTGGTGTTGGTTGTTTCTGGGGCTATGTTTGACCTCGTGGCTCTTTTTGGTGCCATTTTCTTCAATCACAAGAAAATATAATACCCGTTAGATTTCATAAAATCATAACCATGACATGACATATGCACAATAAGTAAAGTGAGATCACATCACACAGTGAAATATACAACTGAATTGTAATCAACAAAGATATAACCAAATCGACATTCATTCACAACAAATTCGATTACAGACATGACATAATACCACCATTCCATATATAATTGGAAAACATACATGATTGGTTCAGATACAAAATGATCACAACGATTAGGTTACAAGATAAAAGAATATATACAACCTAAAGCCATACTAGCCGGGATTGAACCCGTAATACTTAGTAGGCTGTACAAAATAACTAGCCATAACATAATCTAAGAACTGCTACCAGCCTCCTCCGGTAGCTTTGGCTGTGCAGGACCTTTGGCGGGTCCCTGCTGTCTCTCGAACTCTGCTATCTGAGTCTAAAGTCTCTTTATTAGCTTCAGTGCCTCTGTGAGCTGCTTCTGCCTCCTGTGATCTGCCGCCAGCATATCTGTAATCACCGTCTGTCTCCTATGGTCTGCTGACTGTAACTCTCTGATCTGTGACTACTGAGCTAACAATGTGGTACGTAGCGACATAACCTCTACACGCGCAAGATCACTCGCATCCATAGATCATCCCCAAGCCTCTCTAGACATCCTAGCCTTAGTCTCTATGAGTCTAGCAGTACGTGCATATGTACGCCTATCCCTAAACAACATGTTGTGCCGACCAGCCAATAGTTGTCACCCAGACTGCTCATCGTTCAACCTCGTATAAACCTTGTTTGTATCCTGCTTAACCCTAGTCTCAAACTCTGTCATCCTCTGGCTAAGCTCTACCACATTGGTAACTACTGGTATCCCCTGCATGGCCTCAACTATCTCATCCCAAGAGTCAATGATCCCATATCCAACATCTCTCTCTAGATCATGCCTGATCTCCCTATCCATGGTGGCAACAAAACCGTAGTATGCCCTAAGACCTCCAGCCGGTCTAGCAGCAGCAGACGAGCTCTCTCCAATCTCGTATCTAGGACCAAGAGCGATACCTAACCTCTTTCGAGATGGTAAGGTAACCTCGGGTCTGTCCTTTCTATGGTCAGTAGAGAGTAAATGCAAGGGTGGTGTCCCTAATGATGGTGCAGCTGGTCTGGTGTGGGAGAGTATGATGGGTGGTGGTAATGGTAGTAAATAGGAAGTAGATACGGCCTTGGCTCTCAGCCAAATCATAGCAGCTCGATAGCCTAACGAATGAATAGGACTAGCAGGTGGTAATGAAGATAACACAAGTACTGGTGATGATACTGGTAGTGGTGGTGAGGGAATCTGAGGTAGTGGTGGTAAAGGTATCTGGGGAAGTGGTGATGACCATAGGGAAAGTGGTGATGATGGTGGAGTAGATATAGCGAGAAGTCTGGCAACCTCTGCATCAGACCAAACTGGTGTAGGTACTGGAGCTGGAATAGAAATCCTAGTTGTATAGCGATATGCAAGGTGTGGTGGTGGTGTGGTCGCAGACTCGTCAGTCTCGCTCTGTCTCCTTTGCAAATGGGGCCTGAAGCTGTGGAGTCAGCAGGAGCTGGGTGCTCCTCCTCCTCTTCATCATCATCGGCCTCGATGTCAACATCATCATCCTCATCATCCTCTAATGACTCATCCTCGTCATCGCCGTCATCTCCTCCGTCGACAGGATAATCGACAGGATCCAACTCAGGGTGCTCGTCGTCATCCTCCTCTGGGTCTGCCTTAGGATCAGACTTCGGAACATAATCTGGTGACTAAACAGTGGGTGAGGCAGCAGCAGGCAGTGGCTGCTCCTCAGGAGGGCGGTGGGGGCCGGATACACCTCGTCCATCCTGCGGCTATTCTAGGGATTTACAAGCTCTGGGATAATATCGGATAGGGGTGGAAACTGTGGCTCCTCGGCCAAGTATGGTAGTCTGGTGGGAGTGGCAGGTAAGGCGACCTACACATATGGGTCATCTAGCATCCAGGGCAGTCCCTCGTGCTCAGGTCTAACAACTCCTGGTGATCCAATATCTGATAAGCCCTCAAACGGACTGGATATCTCTGTGTGTGTGACCAATCTTTCTTTGAAAGCGGACATGATCTGTTTTTGAAAATCCTAAAAGAGCTTATACTTGTATTTAATATAAGACCTTTCTAGTTAATTTACATTTATTTCATAACTGTATATACAATCATAGAATTGCTTTAGTCCAACCATATATTTACAAATACTAGTGTTTGTATGTCTTATGTAAATCCCTGTGTAGTATGCAATGTTTGAAAATGGTTATAGTCTAGCAAAATATTTGACCTGGTTCTCTATAACCTTGGCTCTTGATACTAATCTGTAACACCCCCAAATTGGGTCACAGCGAAATAAGGGTCCGGGGCGTGTTTCTTCTTAGGACAATAATCTTCAAGATATATATAGAACGACCAAAAAGTCGTTTAAAACCGATACATTGGATTTAACAAAATATTTGTTACATAAGCCTGAAGCTTCACTTGTTCAAAATACAAAGATTTCTAGCCCATAACAGATATACAAAATGTAATGCGAAAAAATCTTTAATGCATGATATCCAAATCAAAACCACCAAGGTATCTCTTGCACCTCGTGCTTATTGACCTCCTGAAAAACATTGCTTTAAAACGTCAACAATAATGTTGGTGAATTCATAGGTTTGATAAATGTATATTTTAGGGACCACAGATTCCCAAGTGTATGATAATGCAACAGATGCAAACATCATATAAATGTAATTACGTTGCCCTAAGCTCATGACACTGAAGCTCGACATAAATGAATACCATATAAATGGCCTACATTGCCCGTGATGATGTTCTAACCACAACATCTATGTCGACATGGTATAGTTCGTTTGCCCAGTGTAGGCTAATCACCCGTTCGGGGATGGCAATCCCAATAGATCTATTCATAACATTCGCGCTCACAATCCAGTAACTGACAGTTCATGATAATGGGCTCAACTAGGGTTATCGCTACTTAGGCAACACATAATCATAATGTAAAACTTATCCACTTGTGTCCAATTATAAAACAGTGCATGTTTCTCACCCCAAAAACTTATAAAACAAATCATGTAAAACGTGGGGCTATGAACTCACCTTGAGTGAGCGAATATCAAGTATATCACAGAAAATGTGTCACGGTAATGATCGAATGCAACCTAATCCAATATAGGTCGTATAAGTACAAATAACATTGGGTAACTACTACCATATATAATTCTATATAGCTAATCACCATCTAATTGTTTTAGTGAAATCATATTTATAAAGTTAAAACGTTTATAAATATACCTTTGGTAAAAATGACATAACTTTCATGTTTCAAATCCGTTTCTTGCGTTTCTTATGTCCATGCTTTCGTATTAAGACGAGTTATCAAAATTTGACGTTTTCATATTTGTAGTCCTCTGATTAACAGTGATTTTTACTGTTCATACCAGTTATAAACTTATTTTTATAACTTTAATTAACGTAAAACCCGTAAATGTCGTATTTTATTCGTTATAGCTCCGTTTTTAGCGATTCTTTCGAGTACGTCTTCGTTATTGAAAGTTCTATCAATTTATTGATGTTTTCAAAATATATGTTTCTATCATGAATAGTAAATTTTACTGTTCATAGTTTATAAAATTACTTTTATAAACTTTAATTATCGTAAACGTCGTATTTTATTCGTTTTAGCTCCGTTTTTAGTAATTCTTTTGAGCACGATCTCATAACTGAAAGTTCTATTTATTTATGAGGTTTACAAAAATAAATGTTCCAGATATGAACAGTAACTTTTATAAAAATAGTTTTATAAAAGTATTTTTATACATTTTAAGTATATAAACTCGCGTAATTCATAACTTCTTCGTTTTTAATTGAAAAATTACGTTTCTTATTGTTTTAGAATCATAAAAATATGTGTGATTTAATAAGAATACCAAACCTTCTGTTTGAAGAATTTTTATAACAAGTTTTTATAAAAATTCTTTTATAACTCCGGTTATTATCGTAAAACTCGTAAACTACGTATCTTTTTCGTTATTAATCCGTTTTTCGAGTTTCTTACCTTTTTTGGAATCGTCATGAGACATAGTATGTTTATAAAATATAAAATCCATGCCTAAAAATTCGTGCCAAAACAGTCCCTAAATATTATTTTGAGTTTATTTGTATAACTTTATTTTTATATACTTTTTAACTTCATAATTTACCACAAGTCCTTTGTAACTCTTAATATACTATGTCATATATATTATATAGTCCATAGGTCCATCATGGTCATTTGTCCAAGTACAAGTTCTTAAACAAGGTATTAAATCATAAAACTTTCTTTTTTTTTCATGTAACTTTACGTATAGTTTTACATTTACAATTTTTACACTTATACCATATCATGTTCAATACCTTATTCCTATTATATCATGATCTTTACAATCACATCAAATATGAAAAAGTGTAAAAATGATGATCAATAGTAAAAACCCCTTTTACAATGTTTAAAGTACTAAATGGTGATTTGCTATAGAGAAATAATATAAATAAAATTCATGATATGAAAAGATGAGGGTCTTAGATACTTAAAGTGATGTAATATGATGACAGAAAATCTAAACCTTGTTTAGATGAAAAACCATAGCTTGGCCCACTTTAAAAACCCTAAGTTTTCAAAGAAAACTTAATCTTGGCAATAACTTGCATAATACTTGAGAACTCTTAACCAAGCTTCCAAACCCTTTTAGTTAACCTTAGATATCATTGTGGGATGTATGTAAATGTTTTAATTGAATTTTGTATGGATAGTCTAAAGAAAGTGGGGTGAGCCGTGGGTTTCAAGACAAAAAGAGAGAAATGGTGTGAGTTTTTCTTTAAAGAAATGTAGTGTATGAGAAAACTAAGGCTGATGCATTTTATTTATGCTACAAGTATAAGTTCCAAGTGTCCTAGTGAAGTCAAAGACCATTGACTAGTCCAAGGGGGAGGGGGACGACACATCTGGCTAAGATATTTATGTGCTAGATGTTCCTTAATATGCAATTCATCCCATGAAAATAAGGACTTGAATTTGACTAGGAATTTCTTATTATTTTGTTAAAATACTTGAAGTGTCAATTGTGTATTTTAAGTGTAAAGTGAAGTCTTGTAAAGTATTTGTCTTAGTTTGGTTTTCCTTAGGTAAGATTCGGCCATACATGTATATATGTGAATAATTTTTGTAGTTTTTGGGTATTGGGTATAAAAATAGGTATTCGTTGAAGCGTAGATTAATTAATGTGGTTCCGGGTATGTCTATACGCAATTTTATCGTGAAACGAAATCAATTTACGCAACCAATAAAAATACAATGAACAAAGTCAATAATTATCCTCAAAATAATTACTTAACACTTGCTTGATGTAAACGTTTAATCGCTTGATGCCCGTTTACATTGAATGATCGTTTTTAGCTTACGCGATTTAACTTAACGATTACGATTAAAAGCAAACACGTACAATACTAAAAATACTTAGTGGATTTATTGACGACGTCAATGACCCTAAAACATGGGGTGTTATAATAACTCTTGTAGAAAGCCATGATTACATTAGTACATACATTATATCTTTACTGATTTCTTAGTATTTTAATTCACAATTAATAGGGTTCTATATCGTTTCTCGTAAAATTTTACGTTTGGTATAGTTGCTTTTGTCTTTGATTTGCATGTTATATTTGATAAGGAAAGTCCGGAAGCTCTTTGGATATTCACTTGGACGATTCTTGGATGAAGATTTGGCCAGGATTATTACGTTTCTTCCTCATTATTGAGCAAAACTAGGGGAGTATTAGTTTCTCTTGCTTTTCTTATTTTCCCTTTATTCGTTATTCGGGTACTCATAGAGCTTTGGGGACAATGTTGAAAATAAGTGTAGGGGGAAATAAAAGCCTTATAAACTATTCTTTCAATTGCATTTGCTTTGTTCTTAAAATAATGTGTATATACCGAAACATAGTTTAGGACGGTAATTTTAGCCCAAAATTAAAAAAAAATTATGGCATAAACTGGTGAACTTAGTATTAATAGCGTCTCATGGATAGGAGTTATATGACTAGCATAAAAACCCTACCACATAAAAATTCAACCCCAAAATATGAGGTTCTCCCCTAGATCTTTAGGAATTAAAGCATCCATCTTTGATGCTTTTGATGATTATAAACTTTAGCATGCTCGAGTTAAGGATTTGAGTAATCGCGTGTGTCTCGTTAATGGATTTGAACGATCGTGTGTGGTTTTGTCGCTTTTTTTGCAGCATTGGTATCGGTTAGAATTATAAGAATGTACCAGTAGTATTATAAATTCTAGAACTTGCTTTAGCGATTCATCCCGATACTGCTAGTGAGATCGCATTCTTGTGATTAGGATTTACTAAGTGATAAGAGGCATTAGGATATACCCCTATTTTTAGCCTGTATTTGTTATGGTTATAATGATCTCCTCGATCATATAAGTACCCCTACACCCTTGCTATGCACTTATTTTTAGTGCAAGATACCCTTAATAAACCCTTATGAGCCTATCCTTTTTGTGGTTCTCGTAATTTTTTGGTGGATTTCGGATTATTAATGAAGAGCATTGTTTACTCCCCACCAAAATGTTACACCTAAATCGTCTTAGCCTTCCTTATATGTACTCACCTTTAGTACATTATTGTTATCACACCTGTTAAACCCCTATTAATTGTTTACTTGAGTACATGGTTGCTAAGTCGAGTCATTATTAGTGTATACAGTTTTGGGACAATTAGGATTCATGATAGTTTTATTTTATGGAGAAATAGGAAAGAAAGTCAAATTATTACCCCTATACGTGCTTGATATACTCCATGTTTATTGATCCTCCTAATTCGGGTCGTTAGTTAGTTTATGTTATTAAGTATTAAAACTCAAGTGTAGGGGTGTATCTATAAACCCCAAGTCATGTATTATTTATGTTTCAGCAAATGACAGGGCAAAATCGTACGAAAAAATCGAAAAAAAAAATAAAAAAATATGCGCGGGATGCCATTTTGCTTACGTTTATGTTGAAGAAAGAGTCGTGAAAAGAAAAGAAAGAGTTTGATGTAGAGTTTGTATATTATTGTTCTAGTTTTGTCGAGTCTTGGCTTAGCAACGCCTTTTACATGTATTCTTGTAGATAATTAACTTGCCACCGGTCAAAATTCCCCAAATATCCCCAACCGTGTTTCCTCTACCCTACACCTAAACATCACAACCCTTTAAAAGACCTCTTTGATAGTAATTCCTAGGTGCTTACGCCAAAGCGATAGAGGTTTTTGATCCTTTATCAAGCTTATGGTAATTTATATACTATGACAAGTAGTGAATGTTATTTTCCCGTTTCTAATTATTGTTATAATTCAATATTCACCCGAGAGAATGAGAGAATCCAAACACTTATGTGAGGTGCTAGTATATAATTTCCGTGTTTTTAATTACGAGGTCTAATTGGTTGTGTCATGAATTATTTTTATTAAGTATGTTAAATGCCCCTGATTTTACTATTTATTAGGTAGAATAGCCTATTTGCTTGAGGACAAGCAAATTCCAAGTGTAGGGGTATTTGATGAGGTGTCATAGATATACTTTTTCGAGATCATTTAACCCCTAAATTGATGCAAATATCTCCATTTATTGTGCTTGATCGTTTCTTTTTGTGATTTTAGCATTTGGGAAGCATTTGGAGGAAATAACTGATGCTGTCGTTGTAAACGCAACAGGTTTTACAACTCCCTAGGCAAAGTACCTAACCGTTGTAGTGTAGTAAGGTAAGACTCGGGGGTTGTTATTGTTCTTTAGGGGAATAGGTTGGGAAGGTTCGGACATAATATAACAGAGGTCTAAGGGTTAAGAGAAGATTATTTTTGGTATTTTTATATTTTATAAAAAGCAAGTAAAATTCTGGTTTGAGAGGTTGGTTTTGATTTTAGCTAATTAAACTAAATAATAATCTAAACTACTTTGGTGAACTCTTATATGGTAAATGAACGTATTTACTTAATCATGCACTACTCCTTAGTTTGCTTCTTCTAATCCTATTGCTTTATCACACTTGTGGTGATCTGTGTAAGTATTTCCTAGGTCATGAACAGATTACACGAATCCGCCGTCTATGTAATATTCCGTTAAGGCAACACACATGTAAGGTAGTATGAAGACTATTACAAGGCCCCTAAGAATACATTACATGCATTAAAACACTTAAGAGGGATCAACCATATTAGGGGTAGGGTAGTATGAAGAATGTTACCGATGGTATCCTTTCTACACACTCGCGTTTCCCTAGACGTCTATGCCAATTTAATATCTTATGGCTAGTTTTCTAAAGCCCAATGCGTACATCCATCACATGAAGCAATATTAAAAGGATCAACAAACTAAATTTCAAGCAATCATAAGTAAATACTAATGGATCTATCCTAACATGTTAAAAGGAAGGAAAGAACAAGAATCAATCAAACAGCACATAGACATATTGAATGATAAAAGATAGAAGACTTCACTTTATTAAAACATAGGTTTAAGGCTGATACAATAGGGTTTTGATACCCTAAAACGGGCCTAAAAGCTGCTACACCCGTCTTAAAATAATTGGGGTTCGTCTCCCAAAAGTTTCACACTAAAACCCTAAAAACGAGTCTGTATATATAGGAAATAGGCCGCGACGGCGTCGCAGGTTTTCTGACACTGTCGCTTCGCCGAATCTTCTAGGGTTTCTTTTGAGGCGGTTATGTTTTGATGCCGTCGCCAAAGTTCTGACGCCGTCTCTTGTATGATCTGACGGCGTCGCTAGGAAATTACGACGCCGTCTCCAGGCTCTGTGAGAAATTCTTGAAACCACTTTGGTGTAGAGTTGTAATCTTGTCCGTTTCTTCTCCAAATGAGCCCAAGTTACGTGTATTTCCTCCAAATTCCATCCAAGTGCTAAAAACCTAAAAACAAACGATTAGGCACATAATCTAGGCATATTTGCATGATTTAGGGGGTTAAATGGCCCTGAAATAGTGTATAAAATGACACCTCATCAAATACCCCTACAATTGGGATTTGCTTATCCTCAAGCAAATGGGCTTTTCTACCTAGACAATAGCAATATCGAAGGCATTTAACCTACTTTTCAAAGATATTTTACAACACAACCTTCTAGACCTCGTAATTAAAAGCACGTAAGTTATATACTAGCACCTCACATAAGTGTTTGAATTCTCTCTTTCTCTCTATTGTATAATGAAATATAATAGTATAGGAAACGAGAAAATAACACTCATTACCTGTCGCAGCATATAAATTACCATAGGCTTGGTAAAGGATCAAACCTCTACCGCTAGGCGTAAGTACTAGAAATTACTATCAAAGAGGTCTTTTAAAAGGTTGTGATGTTTGGGTGTAGGTTAAACAACGGCAACCACGGATGGTATATACATGGGCGGTGGCGAGTTAATTACCTACAAGAATACATGCTAAGGCGTTGCTAAGCCAAGACTTAACTACTATAGGACTAAGATATACGAACTAAGACATACAAACTCTACATCAAACTCTTTCTTTTTCTTTTCTATTTTTCTATTTTTCTAATTTTCTTTTGTTTTGAATGAACATGATACATAACTTGGGGTTTATAAACACACTCCTACACTTAAGTTTTTGCTAACTCATTACAATCAACTAATTACAGACCCGAATTGAAAGGATCAACAAAACATGGAGCGTATTGAGGTCTAATGGGGGAAATAGGTGACTTCTTCCCCAATTCTTCATAAGATAAAAACAATCATGGTTCCCAATCATCCCAAAACTGTATACACTGATAAATGACTCGACTTAACAACTATGTACCCCTGCAATAATTAATTGGGTTTACAACAATGTACTAAAAGCGAGTACATACAAGGAAGGCTAAGGAGATTTAGGTGTAACATTGGGTGTAAACAATGCTCTTCATTAATAATGTGGAATTCACAAGAAGATTACGAGAACCGAGAAAAGGATAGGCTCGGAGGGGTGTACTAGGGGAATCTTGCATTAAAAATTAGTGCATGGCAAGGGTGTAGGATAGTTATATGATCGAGGTGACCATAATAACAAATACAGGTTTAAAACATGGGTTTATCCTAGTGCCTCTTATTATTTAGCAAATCCTAATTCTCACTATCCGGTCTCGGGATGCATCACAAAAACAAGTTCTAGAATTTAATACACTACCGGTACACTCTCATATAATTTTAACCGATACCAATGCTCCAGAAAAGACGAAAAAATCACATATGCATGAACACATCCATGGACGCGACATATATGATTACTCTTTCCTTAACTCAAGAAAGCTAAAGGTAAAATTATCTTAGATATCAAAAATGGATACCTGAATCCCTAAAGATCTAAAGGCGAACCTCACATTTTTTGGGTGGAATTTTTAGAGGGGTTTTGTGCTAGTCATATAATTCCTATCCATGAGACGTTAATAATACTCAGTTTTCGTCGGTATTTGTCATAATTTTTTTAAAATTTGGGTCAAAATTACCGTCTACGCTATGTTTTGATATATTACTCATCATTTTAAAGACAAAGCAAATGAAAATTGAAGGAATAGTTTCTAAGGTTTATTTTCCCCTACACTTAAGATGAACATTGTCCCCAATGTTCTTAAAAGTACTCGTAAACGATTAAAGGGAAAAGAAAAAGACGAAAGAAACTAGTACTCCTCTGGTTTTGCTTAATAATGGAGAAGAAACAAATGATAACTAGCTAAATTGTCATCAAAGAGTCGTCCAATGAAACTCCTAAGAACTCCAAAGCTTCTTCTCATCAAATATAACCTGTAAATCAAATACAGAAACAACTACACCTAGCGTAAAGTCGGCGGGATAATGATATATACAACGAAACTTTTAGGTTTCGACTCTATGAAAGCAGTAAAGATAGGATGAATGTGCTAATTTAATCGTGGTTTTCTGCAGGTTTTTAAGAAAATTACAAATTTAGAAATTGTACAAAATTAATTTTTCAAAAATAATAGAAAATTCGAATTTTCACAAGTCTGGAGACGTGACGTCGTCAGGAAAAATCCTAACGCCGTCTCTAGGCACTGTGAAAATTTCACTTCGTTTTCTTGGAGAAATTTTTTGGACGCAATTCTATTAGTTATTTCCTGTAGAAAATACTGCATAAAACCTGAGATTAATTATCACAATCATATGACTCGAAACTGACATAAGACGCGAATTAACATAAACAATTTATTTAATATGTTTGAAATGGTTCTTATAAATCGGATATTTTCCCCTACACTTATTCGATGCAAAATACCTTTGATTGTAATTAAAATAAGGTTAAAGATAAAACAAAGCATGATCACATAATTCAAACATATAAAAACAAATGATAAAGAATTAAAGGGAAAATTGACTCTATTAGTTATCTACTTTCAACTTTTCCCAATCTAAGTACTCTACAATTTTACATTATAAACAAATCACTAAACTTAGAAGTATTTCTTAATTTCTTCACCAGGCTTTCTTATTTTTTGGGTAATTTACATAAATCGTCCTTGCGGTTAACTCTAAATTACAGAAATCGCTTGTTTTTATATTTCTTCGTCCCCTTTTATGAGTTTTTGCCCGTTTATATACTTTTCATCTGTTTTTATCTATTTCATCTATTTTTATTCATTTTTGTACGTCTTCATATGTTTTTTCCGTTTTTATCCATTTACGTCCGTTTTTTATTCGTTTTTGTACGTATATATGGAATACTGTGTTTTAAAAATAACAAGCAATATTTTTTTTACTTTTCTCATAATAACGTGAGTATGCAGCAACATTTTACCTACAATCTACATGATCCTAAGCTACATTGATCTACTTGGAATCCCGTCATGAACCACCATGAGCATGTAAAAGCCAAGTGAGGCCACGTATATTGAAGTAGGAGCTACCACTGTCACCTCAAGTAAATTCTCACATACTGTTTAAAAATTCAAACACTCGAGTCTTATTAGTCTTTGATTCATCGATAACGAGTGGGTAGTAAAAACGTATGAAAATATACAAAAACATATAGAAACGGATAAAAATTGATAAAAACAGATAAAAATGTAAAAAAGGTATGAAAACGTACAAAAAGTATAAAAACAGACGAAAATGGATAAAAATGGATAAAAACGAATAAAAGCGAATAAAAACGTATGAAAACGGACGAAAACGGATAACAACGAATAAAAACGTACAAAACGTACGAAAAGGTACAAAAAACGTAACGGACAAAAACGTATGAATACGTACAAAAAACGTATAAAAGTGGATAAAAACAAATAAAAACGTACAAAAATGTACGAAACTGTAAAAAAAGGACGAAAACGGATATAAACGAATAAAAACGTAAAAACGTATGGAAACGGACGCAAACTCATAAAAAGTGACAAAAAATATAAAAACGGACGATTTCCGTAATTTAGAGTTAACCATAAGGACGATTAATGTAATTTACCCTAAAAATAAAAAAGACTGGTGAAGAAATTAAGAAATATTTCTAAGTTTTGTGACTTGTTTATAGTGTAAAATTGTAGAGTACTTAGATTAGGAAAAAGTTGAAAGTAGAGAACTAATAGAGTTAATTTTCCCAAAATTAAAACACACAAGACACTCCTAAAATGCATTAAATCAAAGAATTGGGTTACCTCCCAACAAGCACTTTTGTTTATTTAACGAGTCATGTAGCTAGGCTCGAAGTCACACGTCCTTACGTGACTGTTCCTTCGTCTTCAAGTCCAGTCAAATATTCGGATCCAAGCTCTAAACATTTCTTATAGAACCCTAATATCTTATTCATCACGTACTCTACTCCTTTTCTCTTGTCCTCCTCGTTCCTAAAGTAGACTGATTTCATGTGCTCTTTTTCCAAATACGATAGTGAATTATATTGCTCTATCTTATGGGACATCTTATAGGCACTCTCATTGGTTCCGTCAGTGAACTTCACTACTCCTAAAGATAAGTTATGAGTCATATTGGATACTTTTACAAAAGGCTTCCCTAGTACTACTTGTGACAGCCTAGGGTCTTTGATTGAACTAATATCCTCAACAATCATGAAATCCGAAACATAAGTGAAGTTTCCTACGAAGATATGCATTCCCTTTGTTGGATCCCACTCTAGATAGATCTTTACTGCCTGTTAAAGATGGTGAATAGCCTATGTAATCACAAGCTAAACACAAGAGAGACTCTTGCTTAGAAAAGCTAATGTCTACGCGAAATATAGACACAACTAATAAGAAGAACAGGACTAATAAAAACTAAAAGATCCTTCTATGGATTTCTATTAACGAACAAGGAGAATTGTGTTTTCTATCAAAATCAAGGACAAATTGGCCCCACTCATTAAGACTTATGATATAGAAGATTTTCGCTCCTAGTTGGAAATATGTCAAAGTACTCTACCTCTAATCCTCCTGTTACTGTACTTTCAAATTAGCTTAATTAGCTTTTGTAATTTTCATTTAAATGTTTTTAGCTTAATGTCTTCTTAAATGTAATTTCCTTTTCAAGAATTGTACTCAACTTTTTCATTAATATAATTCGTATTTGCTTTTCTCAAATTCACCTAAAACTTTGTGTTAAAGCCTAATTGTAGGCTTCATAGATCGTTTTGCCCATCTAGGATATAATAACATTGAATGATATAAAGCACAGCGGAATAACAAATAAGAGCATCAATGTTATCACAAGGTTTTCTTTATTCATACTAATAAACTATAAACTATTCGACTTTAATCAGTCGACTATGCTATCTAGATAACTAACTATTACACAAACTAATAAGCTAACTATTAGACTCTCATTGGAGAGATCTAACTATGATGGATATAAAACGATTCACCCTACCTCTCTTTATATACTAGAGAGGCTAGGGTTTACAAGAAAACCTAGCTTTGATAAGAAGCTAACTTAATATTGCACATTAAGTCCTTGTTGTTTCATCTTTCTTCTTTTCTTCATATGTGGTTTTGTAATCATCAAATCTCAAATCCCAACAATCTTCCCCTATTTGATATTACAAAAAAATCTTCATGTATGAAACAATCTTCAAAGCTTCCCCTTGAAATAAGATCTTCTTGTACATGTTACCACTTTAAAATAAGCTGCAAACCATATAGTCTTCTTCCCCTTTTTGTAATCATTAAATAAGGGTCATTTGTAGATAAGAAACTTATGAACACTTCCCTTAAGTGGTACATGTAGATAGTTAAGCATGTTAACAATAAGCTTCCCCTGAAAGTATGCTAACCATCTTTTGAATCATGAACTCAGTAGGCTCTAAGTGGTAATTATTGATGAAAATCATCTAAGTGCAATAACATCATCCTCTCTTATGTGACTGTTGCTCAGCCGGCGATCTACTTGCAATCCTTGTTTGTACGTAACAAAAAGGTTACCATTGTCACATAATTGATTAAAAATCCATTGCATCAAATGTCTTCATAATACTCTCCAAACCATAAACTTTATCATTGTTCAAGACCCAAATGAATCCAACAACCCAAAAAAATGTGTCATCCGATATCTGCCAAAGCTAGCGGTACAAACTAGATATATCGGACAAAACAAACGGTACAAACTGAGCAACTCGAGCGGTATTAACCAAACTGCCATTTAGTGACGCTTTTTCTGTCTCAACGACACATGAAATAAGCAATAACAATTTTCTTCTAATAATCCCCAAAAAACAACCATTATTTCATCATTCTTCCGAGATTCAAACGAGTCCCAAACACATGTGTCATCCGATATCTGATAGATGTAGCGGTACAAACTAGGAATATCGGACATAACCAACGTACTAACCAAATGTTATTACATCCCAAGCAGTTCGTGAGCCTTTTTTCTGTCTCAAATGTTACAAAGCTTGTCACCATAACGTCAACATATCTGTTGCTAAAAACTGTCACTAATCTACACTCATTCCTCCCATATCATTTAGTGACGCTTTTTCTGTCACACCGCTGTTGGTAAACTGTCATATAGCTGTTGACTCCTTCCTCCCATGGCCTTTTGTGACACAGTAACTGTCACTGATTCGTTGCTAACGTGTCACTAATTCTAGCAGTACAAACGTGGTATTAGCATTATTAAGTATAATATCTTAGCAATATTAAACCTGCTAATGAACCCAATATATATGGCAGTTATAATAGGATCAAACAAACTTCCTAACAATCAGGGAATTCCATATCACCACGAATATCATTCCCTAAACAAAGCATCATATCCCTAACTGCTTTCAAAGACCACGTACCATATATGCAGTTTATTTTGGGAGTAGATCACAATCCCTAGAAATTAGGGATTTCCATTCCAAAACCCTCGAACAACATAATCATTACCACGTACAAACCTACTGTTTTAACTCAATCAGCATCATTACAACATCAAAACCATCCTTCAAAACCAATAACATCACTTTTAAACAATCACGAACCAATCCATAATCAATACCAAACCTGTTAGGTCTTTCAAACCATAACCTTAGCAGATCCATAATAATCATAAAACATAAATCAAACCTGGTATTGATGCCATCTTTTAGGGTTTTCTTCAAAAGACGCAACCTTTTTGGGCCTAAACGGTACTTTTACATGCCCTTTCAACTGATGTATGCAAAAACCCAATAGCTCACGAAGTAGCATCAATAAAATAATCAACGTTTACCTTTTTATTGCATCATCTCCACGTTAAAACCAGTTGGTCCAATAGCAGCTATATCTTTTCACATAATCATGTGATCACCAATACTGCTTTTATCACCAACAGCCTTATAAAAACTTCATTGTTCACTCAACCTTCACGTGAATTTAGAACCACTATATACAAATATTAATTAGGGTTTCGTGTCTTCTTCTCTCCACGTACACATCTTTGAAGTTCTGAACCGAAACCCATACGAGACCCAAGCAACGTAAACTCAATATATATCTTGATCCACAATATAGAGCAATTAAGACAATGAATCAAGATACATAAGTATCTCTACATCAACTGAAACTTCATATAATCGAACCGAATGTGGTGTAGAAAGAATAAATTGATTTATGCTTACCGATTAGGGTTTTGTGAAAAACCCTAATATCATCGGTTTAGCTTGTTACCGAAAGTCATAAAATCACAAAACCTTAATTGGTTTTATTAATTGAAATTAGTAACAGCAGCAATTAGAACAAGCTTAATGGTGACAAGAACCCCAAATATAAATCGAACTTGTAGGTCCTTGTTTTGGATCTATATAGCCTTTGTAAGACGATAGCTAACTTGAATAAATCTAAATCAACTATGTGAGAGACACTGACTATGAATATCTAGTGTTAATGCAGAATCTTAACACAAGTATTAAGAAGAACATAATATAATACTAACTTTGCTATTGATTTCTATTAAGCTTTAATACTACTAT
>BQNB010004174.1:0-22248 GCA_026074375.1 Tanacetum coccineum | reverse complement strand
TTAGAGGGATGAGATCCAACATGACAAATTAATTACAGATTAATAATTAACATGGTATGCACTTCTCATGGAGAATAAACATGACAACAAAATGCTACTTCAAAAGCACATGGTTTCATTACATTCCGAGATACATAGCTTCAATTTAAGGGTGTTTACAAAAGAGAGCCAAAACTACACCCATAATCAACATAATAACATGAACCATCATCAGTGGTTAAATAGAACGTACAAAAGATAACGGTCTGAAAGTACAATAACATAAAAGGAAACATAGGGAATAACTACTAAGGATCATTGGAAGGGTCTTGCAATCCAGGTGGCGGAGTAGTCCCATAAGTCTTCAGCACATCAATAGCATCATTCGAGCGCTCATCCATATCGTACCAACCCAACCTATCTGCCATCATCACATGCACATTAGCCAACGTCATTTCCAACCGCTCTTTATCCTTAGCCATCATCTCATACTTATAATCCATCAACTCCCACTTCCCCTTCATCTCTTCCATGCACTCTTTCATTCTTTCCAACTCTGTTACGCACTTTTTCATCTCAACCTTTTCTTCTTCCTTTTTCTCAACCTTATCTTCCACTTCACACAACTTCTTCTCTAGCTTACAAGTATACAACCATTCATTTTTAAAATCCTTATCCCATGAATCCATATGTTTCGCAAGTTTTTTCATTTCTGTTTTTAAGACCTTTGCTTCCTTCCCTTTGATCCCGGACTCCCTCAACAAATAGTGCACATTACGAGACAACTCCTCGACTTGAGAGACGGGTTCATCGACACTTGTAATGATCATAGGAGCAGAAACTGTAGCATGTGCATTAGAAGTACTACCTATCTCATACGTGCTCTTTGGAGGAGACACGTCCTGAGCCTCATCGGAATTAGCAAGGTCATTATCCTCGGATTCGGAGGACTGCTCTGGAGATGAATGTGGTACAGCGGTAGGGTTTCTGGGAGGGGTGACTGGATGAGGTATTTCATCTACTTGCTCAACTGCTTCCACATCGTCCCATTCTTCGGGATCTTCTTCAGGATCCTCTTCTTCCTCTTCGATAATGTCCATGTCATCCCATTCTTCCATCTCCTCCTCAGGGTCTTCCTGAGGGTCTTCCTCGAACTCTTCTTCGTTTTCGGGAAAGTTGAAGACGTGATTCGGCGATTGCGGCGGAGAATCCATCTACATAAGGAAAGAGTATATATATATAGTAAGCACGAGTGATTTAGGATCGAATAATATATACATTAAAATGATCATAAATAATATCATGGTATCGAGAAGCATGATTCAATATTTCATACGTTATTTAAATGAGAAATGAACGTATTACAATAAGGTAATATTTTAACGAATTCATGTAACAACATTATAATATCAATCATAAATAACAAGTAAGGATTTAGGGTTACCCGGTGGATATCAAATAGCGATGGCGATTCTGTGTTTTTTTTTTTGACCCAACAAGATGTAGACTTTTGGACTTTTGGTTATAGACTAAGTTTTGAAAACGACCTTAGTTCCCTATAACCTAGGCTCTGGTACCAATCTGTGAGACCCCCAAAATGCGGAATATATTCGGGTCATGGGTCATGGGGGTACCACGTCATCATACAAGACTCTAGGATTACAAGTCACAACAAAACATGAAAAGTCATACATTACGGTGCTTGACAAAATATCAGAGTTATACGCGGGCCCACAATTTAAAGTACCATACATGACATAAGTTTAAACACGACTGACAACGACAAAGTTTTTAAGTCACATGACTTGACCAACAAGCACCATTTTTAAAACAACACAAGAACGCCCATCCGCTTGAATCCCTCAAGCTTCCAACCTTCAAAGGTTAAGCCTTATTACCTTGGATTAACATGAGAAAACGAACAAAAGTTGATGAATAACATAGGTTTAATATAATATCATAGAAAAAGGAAAAACAAGTAATATATTAGTTTCATGTGTGGAAAAATCAAATATTATTGCACTTAGTATGACACGAAACCTAACTCATGAGCCCCTAATGTAAGGTATCTGCAATACCTCAAGTTATTTCAAATGTAAATGCCGCAAACGGGCTAGTTCAAACCTTAATTCATGCTCGGACGGGGATAGTCGTCACCGATGGATCCACCATAACATTCTGCGCTCACCTAACGTGATTTATGTTCATGATTCCGGTGGCAACAACTAGCGAAAGGGACTTAGGCAATACATAATTACAGGTAGCATACAGTTTGATAAAATTCATGCTGGTGTTTCCAATCATGTATCTCACCCGCAATTTAAAACAAGTATCAATGGAAAAAGGGGGCTATGTACTCACCGTTAGCAAAGAGATGAAAATGATCAAAGAAAATCAAGAAGAAGATCGCAGCACCACAACTCAATGACCTAAATAGGAAAAACATGTGTGTCACTATGACGCCATCATGAAATACTCAACTCATGAATGAAAATATTTATGTAATTATCATGATAAATATGTTGGAGTTTACAACTCTATGTTTATGTCAAAATGAAACTCAACATGAAAGGAAAATAAAATAACTTTTATTTTTCATACATACTTCATAGAAATCTTGCATAAAAAAACCTGTTTTTAAAAGTTATCGGTCTGGTATGGGGCAAAGGCTTGCAATGTCGACGCACAAACGAAACAACACTTAACTTTCATCAACTTGGACCCTTACCTACTGTTAATTTGACAAGGTAATTAAGTCGCACCACCCATGTGAAATGTGATCATTACCCAAACCTTAATCGACTCTATTTAAACTCCTTTTCACTAAAGGCTATGAATAAAAACCAAAAATTCTGGAATACCTTGCCTTGATCGAGTCATAACTCAAAATGTACAAAGGCTACAGGTGGGAGGTTTTTACCATTTGAAAGCTCTACTCTCTTACCTATCCAAAGGTCCAGCCACACACATTTTTAAATTTTACCAAATCAACGGAAATCAAGTTTAGTAACCGGACTACAATTTTGGGCTTTGCAAACTGTTAATTTGGCATTGCGTTTTAGTATAACTATTATCCATAATAGCTTTTAATGTGCTTCCAAAGAGAGGAGTTCTTATTTTAGTTAGCTACTGGGAGAGTATTTCATTAAATTACCCATTTTCACCTTTTAAACCAAAGACTTTTCCCGTTTTTGACCATATGTGCCGGTTTTTTGGACCCATTGTAGTAAAACGGCACCCTATTTACTCATCCGGAACTTCCTATTGGAGCATTCCAACTCACCACATACACTATACATTAGTGGGGCATCTATTTTAAGAGAATGGACCTGTAGAGTTTAAAAATTGGGCATGACTGTGTCCTAATTCGCACTACTTTCCATGTGTTTTCTAAGCCTAATTTCATACCAATTCGCTCTAAATATAACACCAGCTTTACAAAGCACAAACTCATACCTGATCATATGAATCAAATTTCAGTAGGTTATTCATCAAAAATATCAATTTTATTTACAAAAATTAGACTCAAATGAAACTATAATCAATGTGATTATATACATGAAATGAGAAAATTAAATCAAGATAGGGGTCTAAAAGTGTACCAATCAAGGAAGCAAAATTAGGGGTCCAAGATTAAAACCAAAAACCCCTATGGGTTTGAGTCTTGGCCGCGGAGGCTAGTGAGACCAAACAAAAACCCACAATAATATTTTTTTTTTATAAAATCAAACTCACACTTTCAATTACCTCCTAGTTATGATTAACCATTAAAGCTTCTTAACATTCAAAAAATCTTCAAAAATCCTGTTAAATTTAAAAGTCTTGATGTAGTGATTTGTTTATATCATTGGTATTGAGGATTATACAAGGATTATATGGTGTATTTGTTCATTTGATTGGTGAGTGAATAATTTTGATGAGGGTGTTGGTTGTGAGGGGGTTTCGGCCAAAGGAGGACGGGAGAGGAAGTGAGTAGGGTGTATTTTTTTTTTTTTTTGAAATTGTGTGAGAAAGATGGGTGAAAAGATATATGTAAAAATGTAATAACTTAAGGTGGTAAGAAAAAATGTATGTATTGTTGTTGATGTATGTTGGACCGGCCCCAAAAGAAGAAAAAAAAAAATATGGCAAAGTTTTATAAAACTTGATTTATTAAAGCTTTATATTTAATTAGATCATTAGCCGGACACTTCTGTAAAACGTAAATTAAGTCAAAAATGACGAAATTCAGGAAACATGAAAATCATGAAAATGAAAATAATTCTCATTCGGGATAATTTTGGGACACTGTGGCTTCCTTGATCAAAAGAAATGGATATATGAAAATCGAGGACGGTGAAAATGACAATTATTTACTGTCATGGCAAGTAAAAATAATATTTAAAACTATTATTTTATGAACACGAGCAAAAAAATTTGAATAAAATATTACCTTCAGAAAATACGCGAGTTACTCCACCATGATCCGCCAGAGCCAGAGGCGAGTTACCAGGGACAATACAACTAGTTAGTGTAGAATTTCCTTAGGTGTTATTACAAAAGGAGATGTAAGAGTATAAGGGAAATAGGTGCAGATGAGTATGGAGATGATATGGAACATACCGTCAACAAGAGGTACTCGTAATTGAAGTTCGATAAGCACTTAAGGGGTTGAGAATAAAAAGGAAATGTTAGATAAGGGTTGAAAAGAGAGCAAGCCCTCCAGTAAAATTAGTAGAAACCGGTCAAATTTCATATGATGTCAGATTCACATGTTATTAGCTAACATGAAGATAAGTATCATGGAACCCAGTGATACACTGCACATGCCTTTCTTTAGCCACTCAAGATCCCTCAAAGGATTTTGTTTCATTTCTCACGGTGGAATCATACATTTCTATCGTCCTCTCTCACTCTGAGTTGCGATATTGAAAAGGTGGCATCTGCTCCAGCCTCCGACTACTTAAAACACAAAATGCACTATTGAGTGTTAGAGCATGAGATCATCCCCTATCTCGTAGGGGACACTAATTCAACATAATTTGTTATTCACACATGTGTAATAACAAGTAATTTCTATAAGAGTCATACGACATGTCTCGGTGTATTGCTCTGAACATCCAAGTGTATACGAATGTATCACAATGAGATGGAAATCCTTTTAAGAGTTCATCATCAACAAACTCCTGGTATGGTGACATGTTGAGATCCATTTGGATTAAACTTGTGACAAATGGAAAGCACCGATGGCGCGATTCTTTATGAATCAAACTTGTTCCAGGCAGTGAACTGACGAGTAGTTTTTTTGAAAAATCTTTCGATGTGCTCAACAACTAATTTTCGAGCACATTGACTGTGTATATCTTTCAAAACAAAAGTGTTTTTGATGAAAATTGATTTTTTTATATTATAAAACTTTCGATATGTTACAAAAAAACTCTTTCCTGAGTAACACGCGACTGATTTTCAAATCAATTTCTCATGAATCAGTGGGTTTTAATCCACTGATTCATTCATTCTGTGCTTTGTCTTCTTTGAGACGCTCTGGTTTGAGAACGGCTAGCGCAGCTGCAAAACCCTGTCAAGTAGATTCTTCGAAAGTATACCTGATCAAAGGCAATATTTATACTGATTAACGGGGAACCGTGGTTCTTGCAACCTTATTCAACGAAAGTGAACAAAGACACCTTCGTTTGTTTAAACACTAAATTATACTTGCAGGATATCCGATGTTGCCAGCTGCTGGCCAGAAACGCGTCAATTCACAACCCCATGCTCACACCTCATTTACATTGTTAAAGACATCATGATAGCTGAATGACTTACAACAACGCTTCTGCAACTCTGATGCTTGTTATCATGATCCAAAAGGGTGTGAGTATGCCGGTGCCGAAGGTACATTATCAATGAAGGCAAATTAATCCACAACTAAGGATGATTAGAGATTTTACTGTTAGATGATGATCTCAAAGAAAGTTCACAGATCTCACAAATCTAAGGAACAAAGAACAAAGAATAAATTACTTGCGTACAATGACTGGTCTTGAAGAATCAAGAGACTACGAGCCAGAGTCTAAGATCAACTCATAGAATAGATAGGATGTGTATTTGTCACTTCAGGTGTGTGACTCCCTTAGGGGAAGATTGTTAGGCTTATCAGTGTTTAGATGTATGTTTAAAAATAGCATAGCTCTGTAGTCGGTAGTTATCGGTATACTTATGGAATTGGGTCGGTCTTTTAGCCCACATGTAAGCCCATCTATAGCCGGTAGGGGTCTCAAGAACATTGTATTTATACCCTTTCCAGTCATGGAAAAGGGGTTGGTTGTTCATTTTATCTAATATTCACACTAAAGGTTTGATTCTCTCACTAGGAAATCCTTCTTTCTCTCTCTAGGATTCGGACAACCCCTAATCTAATCCTTGTGTTATGATATCCAATATCCTACAAAGTTCGTTCCCAGTTAAAGTTCGGCTTATCCTTCTAAGCGTTGGTGGCTTCTTTGAAGTTTCTTGGTCCTAGGTTTGTAGTGAACTACTTACCTCCTGCTTCGTTGTTACGCGAGGATGCATACTCGACAAAAGCTTGCTCGGGATTTTCCATGCAATACTGAGTGTCGTTGGACCACTGCAGATTTCGCATGAAGAAGAGATCTTGTGTACTTGAACAGGTTTCTTAGGAGCAAGATAAGCTTCCATCAAGCGTTGGACTTGATTTTCGAGCTCGATGAGATGAAGGTCGGATGTACTCGGGACATCTTGAGGCAAAGAGATTGCCTTGATCGGCTTAGCGAAGTCCTTTGGGTAGGTCTAACTTTCGTTGTTATAGAGGGCGAGGTCCTCTAATAATTCCCAGGATTCTTCAGCGTTTCTATCACGAAGCTTATCACTGGCCGATTGATCGATGGTTCGACTTGTGGTGGGATTGACATGGTCGTAGAAGATTTGGACTTGGAGCCAAAGATCGATGCCATGATGAGGGGCTTTTTGGAGTAAGTCCTTGAAACGATTCCATGCTTCAGAGAGAGATTCTCCTTGATGTTGTTGGAACATAAGGATGTCATTATGAAGTTTCGCAGTCCTTTCCGGCGGAAAGAATTAAGCAAGGAAACGAATAGTAAGATCCTCTCACGTGGAGATGGATCTTGCTGGAAGACGTTCAAGGCAATTGCTATCTTGATCGTGAAGGGAAAATTGAAATAAACGCAAGCGCATTCTTTCCCTATTGTCATCGTTAAGGTCAAGTGTGTCCACTAGTTTTAGAAAATTCTTAAGGTGTTGGTTTGGATCCTCGGACCGAAGTCCGTGGAATGAGCATCCGTTTTGCACCAATCGGATGGTTGTGGATGATGAGGCATACATGTCCCCTTTAGGGAGCTTATGGTGTTCTTATGAGAGCCTCGGAGCTAGGGTTGGAGTATTATATTAGAGTACGCATAGGATTTTCGCTCGCCCATGATGGTCATCGACAATGATTTACGAAACAAATAATACGAAGAAAAGATAGACTACGAGAAAGATAATATACTGAAAATAAAATCTCACTTGATAGGAATCAAGCGAGTAGACCTAAGCTAAACAATGGTCAAAACCTAACTATTCCCCACGCAGCGGTGCCAAAAACTTGGGCGGTTGTGTTTTTGAGACTCCTCACAAGAAGTTTTACAAAACTTCTAGGCATGTTGTACCTAATCGTTGCAGTGTAGTATAGGCAAGACTCGGGGGTTGTTATCGTTCTCTAGGGGAATAGGTTAGGAAGGCTCGATCAAGATCTAACAGAGGTCTATAGGGTTGAGAGAAGATTCTTTTTGTATTTTTAATTTATAGAAAGCAGGTAAAATCATATGGTTTGAGAGGTTGGTTTGTTTTTACTAATTAAGCTAATAATAATAAAAATTGATTAATACTTTGGTGTTTAATAGTTGATTAAACGAAGTATTACTTAATCATGCACTACTCCTCAGATTGCTTTCCTGTTGCTTTGTCACACTTGTGATGATCTGTGTAAGTATTTCCTAAGTCATGAACGAATTACACGAACCCGTCGTCTACGTAATATTCCGTTAAGGCAACACACAAGTAAGGTAGTATGAAGACTATTACAAGGCCCCTAAGAGTATATTAAATGCAATTGAAATATCTTAAGAGGGATCAACCATATTAGGGGTAAGGTAGTATGAAGACTGTTACCGATGGTATCCTTTCTACACACTCGCGTTTCCCTAGACGTCTATGCCAATTTAATATCTTATGGCTAGTTTTCTAAAGCCTAACGCGCACATCCATCACAAGAAGCAACATTAAAAGGATCTACAATCTAAGTTTCATGCAATCATAAGTAAATACTAAAGGATCTAGCCTAGCATGTTATAAGAAGGTAAAGAACACAAATCAATCAAACAATACATAGACATATTAAAAGATTAAAGGGATAAATGAACTTTACTTGATTAAAACATGGATTAAAGACTGTTACAATAGGGTTTTGAGGCCCTAAAGACGGCCTAAAAAGCTGCCAAACTCGAATATAAAAGTTAGGGTTCGTCTCCCAAAAGTTACACACTAAAAACCCTAAAATCGATTTTGTATATATAGAGAAATCGTCCTGACGGCGTCGTGTTGTAATCGTGACGCCGTCGCCACGTAGAATCTTCTAGTGCCACTTTAAGTCGGCTACGTCCTGACGTCGTCGCCAAATCTATGACGCCGTCACTTTGAAAATACTGACGCCGTCGCTTGAAGTCTGCGACGCCGTCTCCACGCTTTGTTTGCACAGTTCTTCAAGATAAATGGTGTAGAGTCGTAGTCTTGTCCGTTTCTTCTCCAAATGAGCCCAAGTCACGTGTATTTCCTCCAAATGCCATCCAAGTGCTAAAAACATGAAAACAAACGATTAAGCACATAATCTGGGCATATTTGCATGATTTAGGGGGTTAAATGACCCCGAAAAAGTGTATAAAATAACACCTCATCAGACTTTCCGTTTTGTTGTGAGATGTTTAGATAAGAGAAATGAAACTAAATTACACTATCATCAAATAACTTATGAAAGGCGTGGTTCTTAAATTTACCACCATGATCACACTGAAATGCCTTGATTTCACAATCTTTCCCAAAAACGTTTTCATTTCTCCCTATTATTGAGATTGCATCTTTCATAAGCGTATTGACATAGTTCTTCATGCTTTATAGGAGACAGAAAATTAACACTCATTACATGTCGTAGCATATAAATTACCATAGGCTTGGTAAAGGATCAAACCTCCACCGGTAGGCGCAAGTACTAAAAATTACTATTAAAGAGGTCTTTAAGGGTTGTGGGGTGTAGGTCTAAGATAACAATAACAGAAACGGAAACGGATGGGATATTTTTGGGGGTGACTCTTTGGGTAAATTTGGGGTAAAGTGGTGAGTTAATTATCTTATAAGAATACACGTTGATTGGGTTGCTAAGTCAAATACTCGGACAAAGATATACAATACTCTACATAACTTTACATCAATCTCTTTTTTTTATATTTTAATTTCTCTCTCTTTTTTTAGACATAATACATCACTTGGGGCTTATAAATACACCCCTACACTTGAGTTTTTGATACTCAATACATAAGCTAACTAATGACCCGAATTGAGGTGGATCAACATAACATGGAGACTATCAAACAAATATGGGGGTAATGATTTAACTTTTCTTCCATATTCTCCCACAAAATAAATACTACCATGAATCTCAATCGTCCCAAAACTGTATTTACAAGGATAAAGACTTAGCAACCGTGTACTCAAATAATTAACTTGGGTTAAACACGATAATGTACTAAAAACGAGTACATACAAGGTAGGCTAAGGCGATTTGGGTATAACAATTAGTTAAGGGTGAACAATGCTCTTCATTAATAATCTGTAGTCCACCAAAAAATTATGAGAACCGTGAAAAGGATAGGCTCGAAGGGGTGTACTAGGGGAATCCTGCACTAAAAATGAGTGCATGGCAAGGGTGTGGGATAGTTATATGATCGAGGTGACTATAATAACAAATACAAGTTTGAAACATGGGTTAATCCTAGTGCCTCTTATCTAGCAAATCCTAATACGGATGCATCACAAAAACAAGTTCTAGAATTTAATACACTACCGGTACACTCTCATATAATTTTAACCGATACCAATGCTCCAGAAAAGGCGACAAAACCACATATGCACGAACACATCTATGGACGCGACACATATGATTGCTCTTTCCTTAACTCAAGAAAGCTAAAGACAAAATTATCTTGGGTATCAAAAATGGATACCCGAATTCCTAAAGATCTAGGGGTGAACCTTACATTTTGGGGTGGAATTTGAGTGGTAGGGTTTTTGTGCTAGTCATATAATTCCTATCCATGAGACGCTATTAATACTTGGTTTTCGTCGGTATTGTTTTAGTATATTACACATCATTTTAAGGAACAAGCAAGTGGCAATTGAAAGAATAGTTTCTAAGGCTTATTCCCCCTACACTTAAGATGAATATTGTCGCCAATTTTCTTAAAAGTACCTGTAAACGAATAAAGAGAAAAGAAAAGAGAGCGAAAGAAACTAGTACTCCCCTAGTTTGCTCAATAATGGAGAAGAAACATATGATAACTGGCTAAATCGTCATCCAAGGATCGTCTACATGAAACTCCTAAGAACTTTCAGGTTTCTTCTCATCAAATATAACCTGTAAATCAAAGACAAAAACAACTACACCTGGCGTAAAATCGGCGGGATAATGATATATGCAACGAAACTTTTAGGGTTGACTCTATAAAAGCAGTAAAGATAGGGTGAATGTGTTAAAGTAATCAAGGCTCTCTACAGGTTTTTAAGAAAATTACAGATTCTGGAAATTATGCAAAAAAAAATTCAAAAATAATAAAAAATTCAATTTTTTACAAATCTGGAGATGTGATGCCGTCAGGAAAAATCAAGACGCCGTCTCTAGACACTGAGAATTTCACATTCGTTTTCTTGGAAAAAATTTATGCACGCAATTCTATTAGTTATTTCCTGCAAAAATACTGCATAAAACTTGAGATTATTTATCACAATCACATGACACAAGACGCGAATTAATCTAAACGATTTATTTAATATGTTTGAAATGGTTCTTAGAAACCAGATTTTTTCCTTTAACATTTTTTTATGAAATACGTTCGATTACAATTAAGACGAGGTTAAAGACAAAACAAAGCATGATCACATAATAATCCAAACATATAAAAACAAATGAATAAGAATTAAAACACACAAGACACTCCTAAAATGCATTAAATTAAAAAAACTGGGTTGCCTCCCAAAAATAGATTTTGTTTATTGGAGAGTCTTTTAGCTAGACTCGAAGTCATACGTCTAGGAATCATAGAAGTGGTCCAAGTCGATAATCTCGCTTGGACTCTCCTTTGCGGAGGGTATCCTAGAGACGGGAATTGATTGAAAGGTCTTTTTGATTTATTTTTTCCATCGGGGTCTATCAACTCAATCCTAATGTGTCACGCACCATCTCCTTTTTAGTGGCATATTCAAGTTAATTGGGTTTTTATCAAATCCTCTGACTCCCACATATTTCCCTTCAGATTGATAGGTATAGTTCCTAAGAATTCTACCATCTTTCTAAACACTAGGATATCCTTAAAGGGGTTGAGTTCGGCATCTCTAGCAAGTTCCCATTCCCTGGGTAAATGATGGTCTAAGAAGTCTTTTCTAGCATAAAAAAGGGTTTGAGCACCTATATCATCCGTACTAAGTCTTGGTCCATAAGATTCTCTCCTACCTAAAGTAGTCAAATAAGGTACTTCTTCTCCTCAAAGGTCAATTTCCTTTACTCCAAATATTGACCTAGTTATTCCTTCTCCTACCACTATTTTCGCTTTTCTACAATCTATCACGGCACTATCGATCGCTAAGAATCTGCTTCCTACGAGTAAAGGGGTCTTGGGGTCCTTTTTCATGTCTATAACATAGAAGTATTCTAAATGTTTTAATCTTACTATGTGGACCTCTACATTTTTGACAATTCCTATGAGATAGGACTTTGTTCCGTCAGCTAACCCAAAGACATGGTCGGTCTCTTCTAGTAACCCGATCTTAAGCCTTTTTAAGAGGTATAATGGGATTAGATTCACACAAGACCTTAAGTCGGCTAAGGTATCAAAAGGTTCGGAGTCCCCTAGTCTACAAGGCAAGGTGAATAATCCGGGATCCTTCATTTTCTTAGGCATCTCGCCTTGAATAAATACAGACCCGTTCTTTCCTAACTTTAAGCTTTCTACATATTTATCAAGAATAACGTTATACATTGGAGCGTGAGCTAGGACTTCAAGAACCGGTAAGTTAAGATGTAAATCCTTAAATTCATCTTCTAGAGTTTGTTCGGGTTCTTTCGATCGTGGTGTTCCAATTTCATTGACCGTTAGTGTTTTAATCTTTGATTGGTCATTTTCATCATGTTGGTTGGAACATATTTTAATAGCATTGATCGAATTATGGATTTAGGATCAGCATTAGGGGTACCTTGTTGGGTAAGAACAAGGAGACAAAACTGGAGAGCTAGAGTTATCACTCAGTTTTGGGTTCTTAACCGTATCACTTGGAAGTACTCTCGTCATTCGATCATTGATGGCCTTCAAGAATGTGTCAATTTTATTGGTAATCTTGCTTTGTTGTTGTATGAAATCGGCTTCAAACTTGGACAATCTAGCATCTTGAGATGCCATGAAGTTAGACACCAATCCTTCAAGATTTGATTGATTGTTAAAATTTTAAGGATTGTTGTTGAAGGAGCGGTTCGGGATCGAACCGTTGGGCTGAAAACGATTAGGTGGGTTTGAAAAATTGTTTTGAGAATTTTGAGGTTGCCTCCACCTAAGGTTTGGGTGACTTTTCCATGACGGATTATAGGTGTCACCAAGGTTATTTTGCTCGGGTTTGAAAGTGTACCACTTGCCTCCCGCTTTGTCTGTACGCGAGGATGCGTAATCAACAAAAGCTTGCTCGGGATTTTCCATGCAATATTGAGTGTCGTGGGGACCACTACAAATCTCGCATGAAGAAGCGATTTTGTTCACTTGAATGGATGATTTAGGAGCAAGATGAGCTTCCATCAAGCATTGGACTTGATTTTCGAGCTCGATGAGACGACGGTCGGATGTACTCGGGACATCTTGAGGCAAAGAGATTGCCTTGACCGGTTTAGCGAAGTCCCTTGGGTCATTCCAACTTTCGTTGTCATAGAGGGCTAGGTCCTCTAATAGTGCCCAGGATTCTTCGGCGTTTTTGTCACGAAGCTTACCTCTGGCCGATTGGTCGATGGTTCGTCTTGTGGCGGGATTGACATGGTTATAAAAGATTTAGACTTGGAGCCAAAGATCAATGCCATGATGAGGGACTTTTTGGAGTAAGTCCTTGAAACGAGTCCATGCTTCAGAGAGAGATTCACCTTGATGTTGTTGGAACATCAGGATGTCATTTTAGAGTTTTGCAGTCCTTCCCGGCTAAAAGAATTGAGCAAGGAAATGAGTAATAAGATCATCTCACGTGGAAATGGATCCTGTAGGAAGACGTTCAAGCTAATTTCTAGCTTGATCACGAAGGGAAAATTGAAATAAACGCAGGTGCGTTCTTTCCCTATTTGCAACATCAAGGTCAAGTGAGTCCACTAGTTTGAAATAATCCTTATGATGTTGGTTTGGATCCTCGGATCGAAGTCCATGGAATGAGCATCCATTTTGCACCAACCGGATGGTGTCAGATCGTAGAGGCACTACATTGTTCTCATCAGGTAGCTCAATGGTGTTTCGGTAGCCCTCGTGGCTGGGTCTGGAATAGTCTCCTAAGGTACGGATAGGGTATCGTCTCCCATGAAGGTCAACGAAAAGTTTTACAAAAAAGGAAACGAAGAAAGAAATAGACTAAAGATAGCTAATTAACAGAAAATAAAATTCTCACTTGATAGGAATCAAGCGAGTAGACCTAAGTTAGATAAAGCTCAAAACCTAACTATTCCCTAGCAGTAGCGCCAAAAACTTGATGTGGGTCTTGCGACTCACAAAGAGTTTTACAACTCCCTAGGCAGTGTACCTAACCGTTGTAGTGTAGTATAGGCAAGACTCGGGGGTTGTTATCGTTCTCTAGGGGAATAGGTTGGGAAGGCTCGAACAGAATATAACAGAGGTCTAAGGGTTGAGAGAAGATTATTTTTGTATTTTATATTTTTATAAAAAGCAGGTAAAATTCTAGTTTGAGAGGTTGGTTTTGGTTTTAACTAATTAAACTAATAATAAATCTAAACTACTTTGGTGAAAACTTATATGGTAAATGAACGTATTTACTTAATCATGCACTATTCCTCAGCTTGCTTCTCTTAATCCTTTTCCTTTGTCACACTTGTGATGATATGTGTAAGTATTTCCTTAGTCATGAGAGAATTACATGAAAACGCCGTCTATGTAATATTCCATTAAGGCAACGCACAGGTAAGGTAGTATGAAGACTATTATAAGGCCCCTAAGAGTACATTACATGCATTAAAACACTTAAGAGGGATCAACCATATTAGTGGTGTCACACCCGAAAAATGAAGGCTTTTTAATTTGTCTTTTAAGGCTTATACTCACACAAGAAACACACTGCTTGATGCACTCTCAGAGAAAGCACAAGTGAAGCTCAAGTTTTAGTATAAATAGGACCATAGTGTAGCTTATTACTCTTTGTCAATTGTTTTTGTTAAGCAAAGCATGTAACAAAAAACTTGTACCCTTTCATTACTGTCTTTATTAATACAAGTGACATTTACATATCAACAATTACCTTCCTTGTCCATTTAAATACTTTTTTTTAGATTATTGTTATTTACATGTTTTCTTTAAAATCTTGTCATTTAATCTTATTTGTTATTTAAATATTATTCTTAAGGTTTTATAAAAGATTTTGAGTCATTAAAAACTAATATAAAAGCCTAGCTTAAATTCTGTCAAAAAATAAAAAAATATATAAAAAAATTCAAGAATCAAGGAGCAAGGTTTGAAAAGGAAGGCCTTGGTTTAGAGCTTATGGGAAGCACATAGGAAAGGTATTTAAGCTTTTTGAAAGCTTATGGTCTTGCCAAAAGCTAAGGACTTCTTGTGAGTTTACTTTTTTTTTCATTTTTTTCAATCTACTGTTCATCAGCTTATTTTTCTGCTTATTTGTGTCTTTTTGTGCTTTTTTATGTTTATTTATGCATATGTGTGCCTTTTTATTCTGGTAGTCATTTATGCAATGATTTTACTTGAACTTTGTCTATTTGTATGTCTTATATCTTGCTTATTGCTTATTTCTTTATTTAAGTGCTTATTTGTCATTGTAATTTTCTTATTTTTACTTAACTTTGCTTAGTTGTCACTATTTTCACAAAACCTTAGCTTAAAACCCTCAAAAAGACCCTTTTAATATTTAAAGGGGTGTTTGGGTCAAGGGTGAAAACGGGTCAATTTGAGTTTAAAAATCAAGTGGGTCATTTGGCCACTTTTGGCCAGCTTTTTTAAGTAGTTGTTAAATCAATTTTTAAAATTGTTAAGAATCTATAAAATTAGTTTTTTTTCAAGTTTTTCTAAAAGGAGGTGTTAAACTGTTGTGTCAAGAACAGTTTGAAAAGCTTATTAAGTCAAGTTTTTTAAAACCAAGTTTTGTGAGTTGGTTTTGTGTCCTTTTTAGTGTCTTAATTCAGTTAGTTAAAGTCCTTTTGGTTTACTTGAGTTTTGATCAAATCTGTCAATTTTTTTAGTCAATTTTTAGTGTCTTAAACTGCTCCATTTTCTATCTCATTTATCAGATGTTAAAAATGGTATTTAGCTTGTGAAAATTTATGCACAAGCTCTCTTTGTGGTGTTCTCTATCTGTCTTAACTTCTTTTTTTATTTTGAAGCTTTTTTGTTAGCTTATTTCTAAGCATGCTTATTGCATATTTGTTTGTTAAGAAAACCAAAAAGCCAAGCAATCTGTGTAAACCACCATTTTTACAAGGATTTTTAGTAGCTCATATGATATTCAAACTTTCTTTTCTTTATAGATTATTGTAGCTTTTAGGCCCATCTTTAAGCCCTTACAAGCCTTTAAGCCCCAAGGATCCCTTAAAGGGCTTAAAAATAAGCCCCAAAAGTGTCCCTAGGGCTGTTGTATGCCAGTTTAGCTTATAAGCTTATTTTGAGTTTTCTGGCTTTTCTGTCTGTTTTTATTAGCTTAACTCTAATTTTCTTTGTTTATTGGGTTTAGGGGCCCACCTGTTTTCGCTTATTTTAGATTTTCAATTGCTTATTTGTTCAAAAGTAGCCCATCAGTTAAGCTCTTTTAGGACTTAGTTTAAAAACTTCAAATCCATTGTTGCTTATTAGATTTTTGTGCTTATCTGAGTGCTTTTCTTAGCTTATTTTTGATTTTCTCTGCTTATTAGGTTTAGCACATCTTCTGTCTTTGCTTAGTTTGCATTTTGCTTGAGCTTATTTGAGCATAAAAGCGCCTAACAATTAGCCTTTATGTCCTTAGTTATAAAAATGTCATTACAGCTGCTTCTCCGTTGCTTATTATTTTCTAGCTTATTTTAAGTTTTGTAAAAAGTTGTCTTTTTTAAAGTTTTTTATTTTTGTATGTTTTACAAGTTTTTTTTAAAAAATTTACTAAAAAGGAGAGACCCAGGCTCGAACCCCAGACCTCCCCCTTCACACACAAGCACCTCAACACCACTCTCTACTACACACAGCGCCCTTGGGTCTTTTCTGTTAGCCTATCACACCAATAATCTTTTATACTTATTTTAGCCTTGTTGCCTATAAGCACTTAACTGCTAATATAAGGCATAATTTATAAGCCAATGCAAAGCAATTTATTTTTCATAGATTCAGCAAGTCTTAAAGTACTTTTCTTCATTTTTTTCATATTTTTCCATTTAAGTTTACTATTTTTAATCATTTTTTCTTTTAAATTTTGTTTTTAATCCATAATAAATTATTAAAAAAGTCCCAAAAAAATAAAATCTTATTTCGAAATATTTACTATTAATCAAATAGAACCTAGGAAAAATTAATTTTGGCTATCGTAGGGTTATTTTTGCAAAATTTAAGTTTTTAAAGAACGGGTTTAAGTCCCGGTTCTCGTTTTTAAGTTTAAATCGCTTTTAGCTTTCGATTTTAGGATTCCCCTAATCGTTTTTGCATTTTAATCGTAGAATTAGAATCCCAATCCAAAATCTCTGTAACCATTCAAACGCGCGATCACAAACGTCTTCGATTTTCAATTTGCATCTCGACAGGATTACGACTTCGGGTAGGTTTTGAGGGATTGTGCTTTGGATAAAAGCGAATCTTTTAAAAGCCTCTTGGAATACTTACTATTGATAAAATCCTTATATTTATATATATATATTTATTATCTATTTATATATACGTGTTCGGATCGAAATCAATTTTTGGCGCCGCTGCCGGGGAGGTGTAATCGATTATCGTTTCGTTTGAAGATTAGTTTTTGAAGACCCTTCCCTTGTGAAGTTATTATTGTGAATATTTTCTTTATTAAAAATATAAAAAACCCAAAAATATTTTTTATTTTCTTTTATTAGTAGTAGTATAAGAAAAAAAAATCAAGAAAAATAAAAAACATAAAAAAATGTCCTTAATCAAGAAATAAAAATCATCATCAATATAATGCTTGCATCATGAGCATTATCATAATAAGTTCCCGAATAAAAGATTCAAAACTTGCCTTTGTGTCACTAGCGACGTACGGCTCACCTTTACAAGTTTAACAAACTCTAAGAGGGGTATAAGGAGGGTTGTTCCGAGGAACTACGACCCTAAAGGAGAAAGGTTTTTAATCGCTTCGCGCTTTCCTACTCCTCCGTTTCTTTGTGCGTTTTTCTTTTAAAGAGCTACCGTGAAGCTTGTCGATTATTGGTTTAAGTTATTCAATCTCGTTTTGTCCATTAAAATAAATTGTGAAATTATTGAAAAAACCAAAAATATTTTTCTTTTAATCTTTTAGTCTGTCATGCGCACATTCATTCGTATTCTTACATCTAATCTCGTTGGTAATTCTTCTTCTAATCCAACCACTTTTAACCCAAAACGTCATAACCGTAGACGTTCAAATTAAAGAGTCGAACCATTCGCTCTTGAAGAATCACCCGTAGTTACGATGGCCGATCAGCGTACTATGGCGGAATTGCTCCGTGCACCCATCGAGGGTTATGCGGAGGCAATCTTGGTTCCACCAATTCTTACTGAGCATTTCGAGCTCAAGCACAGTCTCATTAATATGATGACTTCGGACCAATTCTTCGGACTTGAGAAAGACAATCCTCATGATCACATTCGATGGTTTAACAAAATAACCTCCATGATTAAATACAAGGATGTGCCGAATCATGCGATTAAGCTTATGCTTTTTTCCTTTCTCTCTTGCGGGGGCAGCCCGCCGGTGGCTTGAACAAGAACCCCCCCCCCCCATTCTATTACCACTTGGGATGATCTCGTGTCCAAATTCATTAATGAATTTTTCCTTCCCTCGAGAACGACAAACCTTCGAAATGAAATTTCTAATTTTCAACAAAAGTTTGATGAATCATTTCATGAAGAGCGTGTGGAAACCGTTTTACAAAGATCTCCTTCATGATTGTCCTCAGATCCAAGGTTTCATCACCGAATTGCACCAACTTGATACTTTCTACAATGCCTTGAACCCGGCCGATCAAGATTCCTTGAATTCTGCCGCCAGTGGTCAATCTTTTGGAAAGAAGTACTCAAGATTTGTTGACGATTATCGAAAACAAATATCTAAGTTCGCAATATCAAGAAACAAACAAATCGGATTGTTTTCTCAAGTGAAATCAAGTTTGATGGTAATCCTTTTACCTTCACGTATAAGCCAAACTTACTCATGTAGTAAATCAGCAGACGAGTGCTGTGACTACCGCTATGACGGCTATTCTTAAACAATTTCAAGCAACCCCACCTCCAGCTTCCGTAAAAGCTGTTGAGGAGATTTGTGTTACTTTGCGGGTGGTACCTCCTCCTTATATCAGTGTCTCGCCGCCGTGGCAACACTTTTTCCCGAAATAACGGGATAATAATCAAGATACGTGGCAGCAGCCGGCAGTAACACACAATCAGGTTAATGCCTGTTTATCCTTCCTCGCAGTGTGGTTAATCAACAAGACCACGTGTTTTTGTGTTACCAACAAAACGAGCAAAAAAAACCAAAACCTATTAAAAACCAACCTCAAGGATAATAACGAGGAAACAATTTACAATCAAAATGCAATAATCAACACCATTCAAACAAAACCAAAATGTTCCTTTAAGTGAAGTTGGAAAAATTAAAGAAAATGAACAGATTAAATATTAAGAGTCCCCATGCAAGCCTCACACTAATAAAGTGAAAAATGAGTTAAGGAAAATGAAATGCAAAATTCAATTCAAGCTTACAATGCCAAATCCAAACAAATAGACTTAAGAACATGATGGCAAAGTTTCTTTAATGACACCAGCTTCTACCTCGTGTACGGGATCTATCCCTAGCAACACCGAGTTGCTAACCCAAAGGGTTGAATTGAAAGCCATAACCCGACTCGAATGGGACTATGTTTCTTGAAGTATCTACCGTTCCCATGCCCTTCCTTCCATTCAAAAACCCGGAGGAGGATGAACGTGTTAGGAGGACTTTAAACCGGACCCGGAACATGGTAAGTATACCATTAAGGTCCCACCTCCTCAAGTCTAAAAAGCTAAACCTCATTCTCAAAGAAACTTTGTGATTCACCAAAGGGATCCTCGTTACCCTCATATTCCTTATCCGTCAAGAATGAATCAAGAAAAAGAAAAAGAAAAGGATGAAGTCCAAATCCACAAATTTTGGCAAATGTTTAAACAACTTCACATCAATATCTCTCTTACCAATGCATTGATTTTAATCCCAAAATATCAAAAGATGCTTAAGTCTCTCCTTTCCAACAAGGAGAAACTTATTGAATTGGCAAACACACCCCTTAATGAAAATTGCTCGGCGGTTATCCTTAAGAAGCTACCCGAAAAGCTAGGTGACTCTGGGAAATTTCTCATTCCGTGTAGCTTTAGTGAGCTCAAGTGCAAGGCCCTAGCCGATCTAGGTCCTAGCATCAACTTGATGCCACTCTCGGTGTGGAAAGAGTTAGGATTACCCGAGCTTATTTCCACCTAAATGACTCTTGAACTTGCTAACCGTGATATTTGCACTCTGAAAGGAATTGAAAGAGATGTCTTTGTTCCGATTAGAAAGTTCACATTTCCCGCTGATTTTGTCATTGTTGATTATGAAAGCGATCCGCAAGTCCCCCTCATTTTGGGAAGACCATTCTTACGGACCACTCGTGCTTTGATTGACGTTCATGGAGAAGAAATGATTCTCCGTGACGGTAATGAAAGACTAATCTTGAACATAAGAAATGACACTTCAAGCTATTCAAATGAACCTCATCAAGAATCAATCAACATGATTGGTGTCTATAATGTTTCACATGAGGAATATCATGAAGATTTGTTTGCAACAAATCATCCAAGTGGCGAATCCGACTTTCATCTCTCACTTCTCAACTACCTGACTAACATAACTTCACCTGAAGTTATCAAACAACTAGAGAGGCAATCCCACTTCCGATATCGGAACCGAGACCAATCTTCTTCCTTATCCCCAACACTTTTTTCCCTCGAAAAAAAGAAACGTGAGTTAAATTTTGGGGAGATTTCAAAGCTAATCTCCGCAAGGTGAATTTCATTTCCACCAGGAAATAGTAATCCTTCATCTCTTCTCCCTCCTTTTCATAATTCTTTAAGGGCAGTAACCACTTCCATCTTCAACCTAGTCTCCCGATATTCCCTGAGACTATCGACTAATTTTCTATGAAGTGATTCGCCGATGAAACTCGCTCACTCACATTTCCCCAGGACATGATAATCTTCCCTTTGATGCCGAAACCTACCTTAGAGAATTAGAGTATTTGTCTTAACATGATACCTATCAAGGAAAAGATTCTAATCTCGATAGAAATCGTGTTCATGTAAAACTCTCTATGATGAAATCTTGATATACCATATACGAGATAAGTTCACCGGATAACAAGCTCTTGTTACACTCATTCCCCACATTAGTGGTATTGTGATATGGAATAAAATCTTTTTGATCTTGAAACTGTTAATGATGATACTTATGATGATCCATTTGACTTTAAGGAAGAGAAAATCAAAGATTCTAACAACGAGGTTGATGCTTTGCCGAGGTTGATGCTTTGCCTTCAACCAATAACGAGGACAAGGTATTTAATCTGGGTATACTCATTCATGAAAACCTCTTTCAAGTCACCAACTGTGCAACACCAGATAAGAATGTAAAGAAGATCACTAATGCTTCTTTAATTCTTGAGGATTCATATCCTCCTCTTTATGAACTTCCTTTCCACAAAGAAGTTCCCAGGCTCGGAGCTTTACTCTCGTTTTCGTCCAAAAATGAGGAAAAAGTTTTCAACCCCGGGATTCTAACTTCTAGAGGAGTTCATATTTCTCTTCTCCCGGAATTATCTCATCGGGGCCCCAAAGCTTTCAAAGTCATTAAAATTCTTGAAAACCCGATGGAGATTTTCCTTGCTCTTATGGAGAGTACATCCGTGTCTTGGATGTTCCGTGTCTCCATTTCTATCCCCCTTGACCAACTCAAGTATGGGGGGATTGGGTCAAGCTAAGTGATCTAAAACAAGTGCTTCGTGGGTGGCAACCCATGCTTATCCTAGTATTATCGTAGTAGTAGTATGCTAGCTTAATAGTAATGAATAAGTGTTTTTTGTTGTGAGAGGCTCGCCTCTTTCATTTTCCGTGTTTTGTGTTGTATTGTCCAGGATTTCCCGGATTGTTGAAGCCTCTCGTGCTCGCGGTTTTGTCCTTCGATCACAAGAGCTTCACATCCTCAGCTTCATTTTGGGAATCCAATATCCAAATCTTATCGACTAACGTTTATCTTTAAGCATACTTAATAAACGGCTTAGGATTTACGTAGAGACATTTCTTAAAACATTGAGGACAATGTTTAATTCTAGTATGGGGGGGATCTATCGATTTGATTGTGCCTGCAGTCGTTGTTTTCACGTAATCCCGTTTTTACCACCAAAATTTCAAAAAAATGAAAAATTTTAAAAATTTTCAAAAATAAAATAAGTGTTTTGTCACAATTTTGACTTTCCTGCTGGGTAGAATAAGAATAAATTTTGACTCG
>BQNB010004173.1:24638-109541 GCA_026074375.1 Tanacetum coccineum | reverse complement strand
CAAAAGAAGAAAATCAGAAGATAGAAAAGCGGTACAAGCCAAATGATAGAAAACTATATAAGCCATATTAAATCCAGTTAAATGTTGGTTTGTTTGTTTTAGTGCAATGATTTACTTATCTCGAAGCGGCATATCATTCTTAAGACTTAGGCGGGACATCATCCTAAGACCTAGACACGATTAATCCTATCACAATTAACGCATCCGCATAAAGCATCCTTTAGTTTAATTATAATTCATCTTAGGGAATCAAAGCAGTGGTGATCCTGTTAAAACCCTAGCCCATCGGGACTTTACCCACTTATTGCTTGACGGTGTTTTATATACTGGTAGTCCACTATTTGAGTCTTTACTAATTAATTAAGAACATGATTGCTGAAACATAACGGGTCACCTACCGGTCCAACTAAGCTCATAATTTAAAGGTAAAGATAGAACGTTATTTGTGATCCTATTGGTCCAGCAATATAAAACATGATATGGAGAGCTATCTCAGTATCTAGATTACTTGTTAGGTATCACTAGACCCAGTTGAATGATAGGTCGCATATTCAAGCAAATAGACAAGTATTAGGTGATGAACATAATAAAACAATCAACAACTAATTAAGAAATCGATTTTAAAACAAACCAAACATTAAAATTTCATTAAGATGGCTAATACCCGAGGGTATTAGCCCACAATCATTGTAATTATACATGCGTAATCAAATAGTTAGAATCGAACGATTAATAGAGTAAAAATTACACGATGTCTTCTATGGATTCATGATCAATGCTTGACCTTGGAGGCTCTTCTTCTCTTTAGAAAATCGTCTTTTATGAGTATGGTATAAGGAATATGATTTTGCACACTAAAAACTCGTTTTTGAATCTTCTATTTATAGTGTCTGAAAAAGAATGGATACCCCGTATTGAGTAAGGTCAATACGGCGTATTAGGCTGGATTCCTTGGAGTGCGCCCTACGTTCTCAATCAATCAGTTATTACATTCCCAATTTACTTTTATTACTGTATCTTTGAATACTTATCCAGCTGGATACGGCGTATGATAGCAAAGGGATACGCCGTATTGGGAATTGGTCAAACGCGTTTTCTTGTGAAGAGTTGGCGCCGATACCCCGTATTTTCCATGTTGGATATGGCGTATGTAGTCAGAAAGTAGTAATCTTTAAATGTCTTCGTTTTAGCTCCAAATTGTGCGCCTTTTAGCTTGTCTTCACAAATTACTCCATAACTACTGCAATTATTAACTTGAAATCAATTAAGCTTAAAATCTTATAATAATTATATAAAAGCGGGTAAAATAGTTGGGATAAATGATACTATAAAGTAACATTATTTGATGTCATCACTTAACTCATCAGTACCCTTCACCTTCAGATTCCAGATCTCAATCTCTAATTTCTTGATCTCACCTCTTGGACAGTATTTGTCGGTCATCATTTTCATGAGTGTTTTCTACGGCATGCCATAAGCAGCATCGTGACCAACAGTTTTAATGTGGGAGTTCCACCACGTCAAAGCATTTTTAAGTAGAGTACATGTGGTAAACTTAACCTGGTTTGCAACAGTGCAGTTGCTTATGCGGAAGACTGATTCCATCATCTCAAACCATTGAGTTAACCCAACAACTCCTTCAGTACCCTTGAAATTAAGGGGTTGACACTTCAGAAAGTCACTGTAAGTGCACTTACGAGTAGTAGGCACCTGCCTTCTTCCGCCACTTCCTGAATTGTGGCTATCATCTCCATTTTTGCTTTTGTTGGCTTCATGTTCTGCCAACGCAGTAGCAACTCCTTAGG
The DNA here is from genome assembly GCA_026074375.1 of Tanacetum coccineum. Lineage (NCBI taxonomy): Eukaryota > Viridiplantae > Streptophyta > Magnoliopsida > Asterales > Asteraceae > Tanacetum > Tanacetum coccineum. The sequence goes on along the minus strand of BQNB010004173.1, from coordinate 107,736 downwards.
ATATTAGTGCCTTAATTTGAGCATCGGTCATAGGGGTGGTGGTTGCGGTGGTTTTCTTTGGAGCTATTTCCTTCAAAATCACAAGAAATATAATATATGTTAGATTTCATGCAATCATACACGCGACATGACATATGCACAATAAATAAAATGAGATCACAACACATAACGAGATATGTAACCGAATTGAGATTGACATGACATAATACATCATCATCATATATAACTTTGAAAACATACATGATAGTTTTGTTACAGAAATGAAAAATACAAGTCATACGGCCATGCTAGCTAGGAATAACTCCCCATAATACTTAGCAGGCTACATGATAACTATGACATGATAGGAAGTAAAACTAAGCACTACTATCAGCATCCTCTAGGTCGTCAGTGCGTGCTGGCTCCCTAGCCTTCAGTGTCTAAATACATCCAAGAGCTACAGTCAGCTGAGTCTGAAGTGACGATGTCTGATCTATCAATGTCGTAACCTATGCCTCTAGTGTCCTAACACGGGCCTCTATAGCTGCACTCCTGTCCTCAAAACCAGCCCATGCTCTACGAGCATACATCGCCTCTCTCTCGAAAGCAATCGCCATAGTGTTGAAGTACCATCGGTCTCTACGTAACATGTTGATCTGAGCTCTCAACAAAGCTCGATCATCCTGTGCATCCTCAAACCGAACATAGATCTCATGAGTATCCTGAGCAAGAGTAGTGGAAAGATCTACCACTCTTTGGTTGACCGCCTCTAAGGTGGTCGGTGCTGTCTCCTCCATGTCCCTAACCTTGTTATCCCAAACATTCGTAATCCCATAGCCAACCTCTCTAGACATATAACATCCAGGGGTGGCATCCACAGTATCAACAAAACCATAATCAGTAGCACGAGTAACATCCAGGCTATCTAGCATCAACAACTGCTGAACTCTCCCTCACCTCAAACCTAAGAGTGGGAGCAGTCAAACACAACCTCTTCTGAGGCGGTAAATCAGCCTCGAGAATATCCTCCCTACTGTCAGTAGCCGGTAATAGCAAAGGTAATGATGGTGCAGGTACTGGTTGTGGTGGTGAGGAAATATGGGGGAGTGGAGATAATAGTAGAGATAATGGAGATGGTGGTGGTGATGATGAAGGTAGTGCAGCAGCAACCGCAGCAATGAGTGCGTCAGTAGCAGCTCCCATATATGTCTAGGGTCGGACATATGTCTTAGCCCTGTGAAATCTAGGTGATGGTGGTGTGGGTGCAAACTCATCTGTCTCAAATGCCTATGTATCCTTAGCTGAGGGACATGGTCAATAACAGGTAATGTAGTAGATGCTCCTCCTCCTCATCCTCGTCCTCCTCTGGAGCCTCCTGCTCCTCGTCCTCTTCCTCCTCCTCCTCATCATCATCATCATCATCGGAGGACTCATCATCATCATCCCCTCCATCAACAGGATAGTCAGCATGATCCTCTTCCTTATTCTTCTCTGAATTGGAGTCAGCAACATAGCCCGGTGATAGAGATGTAGGTGAAGCATCAGCAAGTAGAGGCTGATCCTCAATAGGTGCCTCGTCATTAGATGGTGCTAATTACTCTGGGTACTCGGGCTCAGGTACATAATCCGACGAAAGCGGTGCCTGCTCTGGCTCCTCAGGTCCAGGCACATAGTCTGGTGAAGGTGGGTGCTCAGGACCAGGCACGTAGTCTGGAGATGGTGATACCTATCCTAGAGACTGCAGTGCAGCATCAGGTGCCTCCATCTCATCATCCGAATCCTACTGTAACCTCCATGGCTCCGACTCAGAATAAACAGACGTATAGGTAACTATGGATGACGAAGACATGACTGCTGCAACAAGCAAAATTGACTTATATAAGTATATTATATAAGACCAGTATAGTAATATACGTAATATAATATAAATACGTATATCAATTATGTAAGCATCTAGTATAACCAACTATTGCAACCAATTGGTGTATGTATGTCCCATGAAAAACTTTTGTATGATGCAATGTTTATGAAAACGGTTATAGTCCAAGTAAAAACATTTGACCTGGTTCTTTATAACCTTGGCTCTAGATACCAATTTGTAACACCCCCAAATAGGGTCGCAACAGAATATGGATCCGGGAGTGTTACTTCATAATACAACAGCACAAGATATGAGAACGACCTCTATATGAGACGTTTTAAAATGATACATTCGATTGATTGATATGTTTGTTACAAAAGCACCAAGCTTAAATAGTTCATTGTTGTGAAAACATAAAGATTTTGATACATAACAAAATGTCCCAAAATGTAATGCGGTAAATCTTTAGTGCATTTAGACTTCAAAATAATGCTTCCGAGTGTATCCATGTTGTGCACTTATTGACCTGAGAAAAACATGCTTAAAATGTCAACATAAAATTGGTGAATTCACAGGTTTATGTATGTATATAAAGTAGGACCCAAGATTCAAAGTGTATGACTATTGTAACACATACAATATCACAAAAATGTAATTACGTTTCCCTAAGCTCATGACACTGAAGCTCGACATGTATGAATTGCAATATAAATTGCCAACAATGCCCGTGTAGATGTTCAACCCGCAACATCCTGAATCTGACATGGTATACGTTTGTTGTCCGGTTAACCAGCACAAGTGAGCGCTACTCACCCGAACGGGGATGTCAATCCCAAATAGATCTATTTATAACATTCGCGCTTACAACAATAATTGACAGTTCATGATAATGGGCTTAGTGGGTTATCGCTACTTAGGCAAACACGTAATCTTGTTTAAAAGTGTACTTGCGTCCAATATGTAAAACAATGCATGTTTCTCACCTCAAAAGTTGTAAATCATTGTAATCATATAAAATGAGGCTATGAACTCACCTCAAGTGAATAATTTGATTATATAAATCAAATATGTAAATCGTCTCAGAAAATCCAAATGCAACCTAATTAATTATAGGTCGTATGTGTATAATGTATTTGAAATAAATACAGCAATATAAATTATAGAGTTAGATCGCCACCTACTAGTTTTGTTTAAATTATAATTATCGAAACAATATTTAAGTCACGCTTGATGTTAAATGTCCAAGTGTATGCGTCCGTAAAAATGTTATCTTTAACCAATAATTGATTGTTTGTTAATAACACTTGATTTAATGTTTTTATTATTTATATAATGTTATTGTATAAATTGTTTAATCATCTTGTAAAATAATATTTATAAAATTAAAAACATGTATAAATATTATATAGGTAATGTTACATTGTTTTGCAAAGTTTTTATTAAAACGAACCAAAACTATTCATGTTAGGAAAATAGTGTATAGTGACTTTATAAAAAAACATATCTTTCTCGTTTTAGCTATGTTTTACACGTTCTTTATACCCACGATTTCGTATTGAGAAATCTATCAAAATATTATATTTATAATAATAATTTTATCTGTTATGAACAGCAGTATGCTTGTAATTTATAAAGATACTTTTTATAAATTTATTTATCGAAAACTTATAAAAATTATATTTCTTTCGTTTTAATTCCGTTTTTAATGTTCTTCATATCCACGAAATCTTTTTTAGTTGATTTATCATAATAACATATTTGTACATTTTTATCAGGTCTGGAACAGTAATGGTTTTTATAAAATAACTTTTATAAAAACACTTTTATATATTTAATTATCGTAATCTTGTAAAAATCATATCTCCTTCGTTATAACTTCGATTTTTAAGTTCTTTATATATCTAGAATCCTCATAAGATGTACTATCATAGACCAATATCCATATATTTTTATTAGGTTCGAACAGTAGCAGGTTGTTATAAAAATACTTTTATAAAAACACTTTTCATTGTAATCTTGTAAAAATCATAACTACTTTGTTATAGCTCCGTTTTTCGAGTTCTTTATATGCACGAAATCCTTATTATATGTACTTTTACAGAAAAATATCAAATTATTTTTATGTGTAATTGAATTTTCACAGTAGCTTTATATAGTTAAACAAATAAGTTTATTGATTAGGTTATAAACTTCACTTCAAGTTTTACAACTTCCTAGGCAGGGTACCTAACCGTTGTAGTGTAGTATAGGTAAGACACGGGGGTTGTTATCGTTCTCTAGGGGAATAGGTGTTAGTAAAGGTCCTAATTGAATATAGCTAAGAACTAGAGGTTGAGAGAAAATTATTTTTCTGTTTTTATATTTTATGAAAGCAAGTAAAATCTTAGGTTTTGAAGGTGGTTTGTTTTAAACTACTAATTAAAACTAAAATCACCCCAAGGATGTAAATCATTTAAATAATTGTAAAGCATGGGGCTATGAACTCACCTTAGCCGGTAGTTCTCTGAATGATAACAAATATCCAAGTAGGTAGTGGATCACACCGTTAAGTACCTAAGTAAGTACGGTCAAGTCTTAGTTTACACATTTAAACTAACGACTCATTGTATAAACTAAATCCCATTTTAAGTTTATATATACCGTTATCACTTGTGTGGTGACACACAAGATCATTGTATTTATAGTTTCGATGGTTCTCGAGGAACGTGAAATCATTATTAATAAATATACTTATTTATTAACTTGTTATTTAGGCCGTTCGATGTCCGAACATCTTAGTGTTCGACCGACGTGTTAAGTGTTTCATTTGTTTCACTTTTGTTCACTAACATACCCCTAGGTTTCTAGTTGTTACCCTTTTAGTCCCTAGGTTTATAAATATACCCTTTTATATTTTTAAACCCTTTTAGTTTCAAAAGTGACATAATTAGTCTCTTGAGTTTACAAAGAGTAGTTCTCGATCCTTATAATTTCACTTAGCTCCCTAAGTCTTAGGATGTTGCAAGAATGGTCCCTAGAGTTTTTGTATTTCGAAAAGTGACATTTCAAACCCTTAGGTTTCGGAAACTACAGTTTTAGTCCCCGACTTTGTAAAGATTCCATTTTAAACTCAATTAGATCCCGACGAGTGGTGTTTGGTCTTATTTAGTCTAAATAAGCCAACCAAGCCATTTCGGCTTATAAATAAGCATTTCGAGCTTATATTGGCTTAACGGGCCTTGTTGGGCCCGTTAAGGTCCGTTTAGGTTTTTAACGATCCACTTTAGTTTTAATAAGTCCACAAGTCTATAATAAGCCCGTGTTGGTTGGTTAAGCTTATAATAAGCTCGGGGAGCTTATTATGGCTTATTTCGACCCTAATGGGCCCTTAAGTCCAAAAGCTTGGCCCGATATGCCTTCTTGGGGTTTTTAGGCTTTTACTAGTGCTTTTCCTAACTTGTACAAAGCCGAACAACTGTTTTTCTTTTTCAGCTTATCCCAAATAAGCTGATAAGCTAAAAGCAACTCTAATGGGCCGGTCTTGGGCCCGTTAAGGCCCGGTAAGGTTCAAAGGCGTTCCGTTGGGTCCATTGAGGTCCGTTAAGTACATTTAGGTGTAATAAGCACTTGGGAGGTCGGTTTGCTTATTTAGCTTATCCGATAAGCTAATAAGCTCACCGTTGGGCCTATTGGGCCCGATAGTAACCCGAATGGGTTCTAGAGGTTTGGGCTCGGTCCATTAACCTTATGTGGGTCTAGTAAGCTCTTTCAACTTGAATAAGCTGCGTAAACTTTCACCAATAAGCTGTTAAAGCTTATTGTGAGCTTATGGCTCACGTTGGGCTTGCGAAAGGGCTAGTAAGCCCATTAAGTGTTCGGTTGGTTTTCAAAGAAATACAATGGGTCCATTTAGGTTCTTAAGTCTATATTAAGCTTATTAAGCCGTGTATAAGCACACGAATAAGCTGCTTAGCTTATTGTGGCTTATGCGTTCGTATTGGGCTCGCGTTGGGCTCGATAGAAAACCCGATAGGAGTTCTAGTGAGGCCCGAATGGTTTCATTAGCGTGTTATATGGTTCGCTAAATTGTCTAGCACCCTAAACACTAGTTGGAACACTTTCCTACGTGTAACCCCGCGACATGCCCCACGTTTCCCTTATTACAAATATGTTTTCCATACCGCATGTCGTGAGTACACACAGTTTAAACGTGTAGTTTTAGTATGCATGGTACCAAACACAAGGGGTTTTGTGACATGAATGTGTGCTGTGAAACCATGCATGGCGAACCATCAAGTTTGCACTAAACCTTTATTTTAACGCGAACTACTACCGAAACTAAAATAGATTAAGGTAATGAATATGAAGGGACCACGTAGGGGACATAAGTGACTTACAAAGGTCTTAGGGTCTTATTCGTGAATTATGAAGCACAACCCGAATCGTTTGCACCTCAAACGCGTGTAATCCCAAGCTCCAAGACCCGTAAGCTTCTCTTAACACCCTTATATGCGATCTTAAACGTACCTTGCCACCTTAGAATGAGTTGTGCCGTGTATGGTTCGGTTATGAGATAAGCCGAACGAAGTAAAGGTAAATGGAAGAAGTCTTACTTTGAGAGAGTTTAATTTTTAATGGTTTGTGAAAATGTCTATGAAGTTCGTGAATGTGTAATTTATAGGCCACTAGCCTTGTTAACCTTCGCAAGTCCTAAAATAAAACTAAAAACCGAGCTAGGGGGGCGGTTTTTAGGGGCTTCTAGTTAATCACTCATGTTTTTTAATGCTAAACCACATAAGTACAAACTTAATTAACTAGGTGATTGTACAAGATTTACTAAGGATATGGAGTCCTTTGGTTGTGTGTTACTTCTTCTCGTCGCGGCACAAGAGGTTCAAAGGAAAGGAATGGTTATTACCCAAGGTGGCCATGATAATTAGGGGAACATTAGGACACAACATTATTACCTAGTACATTACATGGATCAATTAGGATTATTACAGAGATTTGCTAGCTAATGAATCACATGGAAACGATTTTAATGCATGTTACTCGACACATTTGGCATTAAATGATATAAACCTCGAGACTATGATTAAGTTTGTGTTTAGGCTTTTTAAATGGCGTATTATTTTGAGTCTATAAGTCTAGGTATTTCCGGGTCTTCTAAATGTATATTAACGCGAAACAAACCCTTTTTTCTGACCAATAAAAATAAAATACGCAAAGTACATAATTATTCTCAAAATAATTATTCCTTACTTGGTTGATGTAAACCTTAATTTATTTGGTGACCGTTTACATTCATTGCTTATTTCTAGTCTGCGCGGTTTAGCTTTAAAAGTAAACATTAAAAGTAAACGCCGTAATCCGGACTAAATAAAAAAAAAAATAAGACATGCAATATAGTCGCAAAATGACACAAAAATGAGAAATGTTACACCGACTACCGTTAAAGGAGTTAGAAGTTTTTTAGGTCATGCGGGATTTTACCGTCGTTTCATTCAAGACTTTTCCAAGATTTCTAGACCAATAACTCACCTTCTCGAAAAAGACACACCGTTTGTATTTTCTCAAGATTGTATCAATGCTTTCGAAACCTTAAAAAGAAAAGCTTACCGAGACCCCAATCTTAGTTGTCCCACGATTGGAACCACCTTTCGAATTAATGTGATGCAACGATTTTTAGCGATAGGTGCGGTTCTTGACAACGTAAGACAAGCAATTTCAACCAATTCATTATCAGTAATACGATGACCGAAGCTCAAATTCATTACACTAACAACAGAGAAGGAGTATGCCTCCGCCGTATGTATGGCTTTTGAGAAGTTTTTCGACGTAACATTTATAAAAGACATAACATTGTCTTATCGAAAAGCAGTGTTTATATACCGACCATTCCCTTTGAAAACCTCATAACAAACAAATGCCAGCCAGGTGATTTGATGGGTTGTACTTTTACCTAGAGTCCAATAACAACCATTCTTGACAAGAAAGGAAGTGAAAATCTAGCCGCCGATCATTTGTCAAGGCTCGAGAATCCTCCACAAAGATGTTTTGGAAAACAAAGACATAACGAACCATTTTCCTTTAGAAACCTTGGAGTTTATATTCAAACGGAAGCGTACCACCATGTTTGTCGATTTTGCAAACTACCATGCGGGGAATTTTATCATAAAAGGAATGTCAACTCAACAGAAGAGGAAATTTTTCAAAGATGTAAAACATTATTTCTCTAGATGATCCCTACCTATTCGATATGTCGATCAAAATCAATCGTAGGTGTGTACTGGACACGAAGCTACTTGTAAACCTTCAAGGCTTTCCAGAATGGAACCCATCGGGGCCATCATAGTGCCAATCTCACCGCTCGAAAGAGTATTGTGAAATGCCGGTTTCTTGGGCCCACTATAATCTAAAGATGCTCATTCGATGATCAAATCTTGTGATACGTGCCAACGACAAGGCAAAATTTCTCAACGTGATGAAATGCCTCAAAACGCTATCCAAGTTTTATGAATCTCGACATATATGGGGGTTATGATTTTTATGGGACCTTTTCCAACTTCCAAAAGGGAATAAGTATACCCTTGATAGCAGTCGACTATCTTTTCGAAATGGGTTAAAGCAAAGGCGCTCCCCACAAACGATGCACGTGTAGTTGTGAAAATTTTAAAGTCTCTTTTTGCCCGATTTGGAACACCGAGAGCTATAATAAGCGATCGTGGGAGCCACTTTTTCTAATTAACAATTTTGCCAAAGTGATGTCTAATAATGAAGTCAACATCTATTTAGCTACCGCTTACCACCCTCAAACGAGTGGTCAAGTTGAGGTGTCAAATCGTGGTCTTAAGCGTATTCTTAAAAGGACGGTAGGAGAAAACCGTGCCTCCTGGTCTGACAAGCAGACGACCATTGTGGCCCTTTCCGAACCGCTTTACAACACCGATCGATAAGCACACCGCTATCAGCTCATTTATGGAAAATCTTGTCATTTACCAGTCGAATTGGAACACAAAGCATATTGGGCTCTTAAGCATGTAAATTTCGACCTCAAAACCGCGGGTGATCATCGGAAGCTGCAACTAAATGAACTTAACGAGCTTCGAGATCAAGCTTATGAGAATTCATTCATCTTCAAGAGAAAGACGAATGAAACTACACGACTCAAGATAAGAATTTGAATCATCATGTTGGTGATCAAGTATTACTATTCTTCAACTCCGGTTAAAGATATTCTCCGGACAGCTTAAAAACCTCGTTGGTCGGGACCCTTTTACTATTCTGGCTTTCAAGTTTTTCCTTACGGAACATGTGGAATTTTTCTCAACCGATGGCCCGAATTTCACAAGTATAAATGGTACCGTGTGAAACATACTTCGAGGGACAACCACCCAAGGTTTGTCCCGAATCTCCACACTCACCTAAGACAACTAATTCAAGGATTCGAGTCAAGCTTGCGACTCGGTGACCAAAATCAAGCCGCTTTATGGGAGTTCACCCCATGCTTATCCTTTCTATTTTCTTTCTATTTTCTATCTAATGTGTTGTGATGTGTGGAGAGGCTATCCTCTTCTGATTTCTCGTTGTTTGTTGTTTGTTGCTTGTTGTGATTTTTTGTAGGATCAACCCAACAATTTTTGAAGCCTTTCGTGTCCGGTGTTGTTTCCCGTTTCACTCGAGCTTCTCATCCTTTGTTGAAATTTAGTTTGGTGAATCCCGATATCCTTTCATCTTATCGATTTCACTTTATCTTTGCATAATTCATAAACGCTTAATTTACGTAGAGTCCCACGTTAAACATTGAACAATTTTCGGTTTAGTTTTGGGAGGGACATCTTATCGATTTGATGTTGCCTGCTTATATTCTGTTCTCACGTACCTGTTTTCCCCCCACAAAAATAGCATAAATTTAAATTTGAGTTCTTTATTTGTCATAATTTTTTAAAAAAAATGTAAGTGTTAAGACACATTGTAGGTTTCTGTGGTAAGATCAGCATAATTTTTGACCCGATCGTAGCCCGTGTAGAGTCTAGCTTTCTCCCTTAACAATATAATGATGAAGTTTGTGCTAGTCTCAAGTAGACGTTAAAACATGCTAGACTGAATCGTTATAAAAATAAGAATGTGCTATCTCAAAGATTTTAAGAAATGCCGAGTTATTTTTATAGGCTAAGTTTTTGCGAGTCTCTTCTTAGAGATTTTAAAATTACGAAGAACGAGAATGATAGTGGTTATATATAAGTCATGACATTAAACGTAGAATAGTTGGTTTTCTTCAAGCTCATAAGTGTTAATTGTGGCTTTTCTCCATTAGCTTGTTTCATCTCTATATATAAATGTTTAATAAAAGAGTTGTGTGTTTTTGTTAATAATTAGCTAAATAGAAGTTTTCTTTAGTCCTTGTGATTAGGATGGAGTACACATCAGAGAATAACTTATTTGGCATACTTATATGTATCACATTAATAAATATTTTGCTTATTCCTTAAAGAGCCTTAGGGTATATGGGATAAGTAGAATTCAATAATAAATCCACGACTGATCAAAAGTTTTGTTGTATCTTACCGCATCACAACACGATGTTACAAAAGCCTTCTAAAAGGTCGAGGAAGTTACCGAAGTTGAAACAATATGTTTGCTACATCTAGTCGGAGGCGTGGCCGATGTTGTAAATTCCTTCTCAAGGACTGAGTATAAATAATTTGCTCTAATTTTAGTTTTTTGTCTTATTTGTGCCTTAAAGAGCCGTAGGGTATATAGGAGCAAATAAGATTGGTCCATTCTGTCTTGAATAGAGCAAGGTATTTGACCATGATTGGTGGCATTGCTTAAGTAACCTAATAAAAGCCATATTTTGTTTACCTCGATGTGGACTTTAATCTTGATGACATTTGATCTTTTGAAAAGGGCTAGGAGCTAATTATTGCGTTCTTAACCGTTACGCTTTATTTTTGGATTTAATAAGTATCGAAATAAAAGTCTTAAAGAGCCTTCGGGTATATGACTTAAATAAAATCTTGAGATACAAAAGTAGTGATTTTAGGGAGGGAAAAGTAGTACACAATTAATATATATGATAGTATTAGTTCATACTTGTAATTGAAAATGATCCTTGTTTAAGCTTAGCATGGGGAAAGTAGAAAATCGGGGATGATGAAGTTATCTTTTAGACACTTAATTGTGCTTTTTGTTCTATGATCCTTAAAGTTACCAATGAGGTAATGAAAACAATACATTATGTCAACACAAATAAGTTGTAGTTAGGTAGTTAATTATCAAGAAAAATCATAAAAAGAGAAAAATCTTTGAAAATGGGAAATCGGGTGTTTTATAACTTGTGATCTCTTAACTCTCTCAACAAAAATCTTTGCTACTTTTCAAAGGTTTAGTTTGGGGAAGTTTCGAGGTATTTGGTTATAAGGCATGTGATATTGCGTGAGGACACGCAATCGTTTAGTTTGGGGAATTTTGATAAGTGTAAAATACACATATCCATTTATGCTTAAAATAGCCCAAATAAACCCAAAACAGACCAAAAATGGCAACAATATGCTTGTATTTGTGTTTTGTGTGTGCAGGAACGGATATATCAAAAATCACAAGAAAACCGTCAAAAACGGGCAAGCACGGACACGAGAACGGAAGAGTGAACAAAAGCCGGAAGCCAAAGCCAGAAAAAGTCAAATCTACAGTCAACTCCAGTCAATCTTGGTCAACAAAAGTCAACAAGACCCAAAGTGTTTCAAAATAACCCCTCAACTTTCAGAAAAGTCCAAAAATAGTCCCTAAACTCTTAATGGGCCTCAAAACCCTAAATGGGCCTCACCCGGATCCAAAAGCCCAAGCCCTTAGCCCAATAGCCCTTTCATAAAACCACAGGGACCAATCTTGCTATTTCTCAAAATCGTTTTATACTAGAACTATGGATAAACAAAGACAAGGGCCATTTGTGCTATTCTCCCAAAGATACAACTGAATTAACTCGTTTTCAGTTATAAACTTGGCGCCAAACCCAAGTTACTATTCATCGTCCCTTCCAAGGATTTACCAGGGTAAATCAAGGGGCAAATTAAAATCAAAGGGTACGGAAGTCTATTCATGAGCTCCTAAACAAGATGGTAGGGAGAGATTAGTAAAATCAAGAGATCTAAGCACCTCACTCAAACACATAGCCACGTCATCAATGGAGAAGCATACATGGAATGTGGGTTTTTGTACTATTTCTACTCAGAGAAGAAGCACAAGTGAGCCTCACATGGATTGCCAGCTTGGCAATCCGTGTGAGGTCACTTAGTGATCCAACGGCCAAAAACAAAGATCTAATGATTAGAGATGATTAAAGGTGGATGATTGATGGAGGCTAAGGTCCTAGAATGTTCTTCTGTTGCTATAAAAAGGCAACACCATCACACACACGATGTCTTTTTGTTCCTTTTCTTTTCTAGTTTTTAGCCTAGTGTAGTTTTTTAAGCTTAATGTAATTTTTAAAATCAGTTGTAATTTCTTTTTAAGGAATGTAATTCAGTTTTTATTAATGAAATTTAGTTTAATTTAGTTATAAGCTCTTTTTTCTCTTTATTCATAAGCTCTCTAAAATAGCCAAATTGTCTCAATAAGCTCATATTAAGCTCTTTCAGTCTATAAGCTGAAATGGAGCTTATTTAATTCAGTATTAATCATATCTAAACCTTTAATCATCTTAACATACACTTGTGGATTGTTGAGCTTTTTGGGAAGTTTGACCAATTATGGAAGGGTCAAAGAAGGACTTAACTCCTAGCTTATTTATAAGCTAGGAGAGCTTGTAGCAGCTTAATTGTGTTTATTCCTCTTGTTTGGCTAGAGGTCAAGTAAGTTTCCTTTGAATTTTCTCTTGTATTTAATTTTCAATGCTTAAATTTGCTTTATAGTATAAACTGCTAGTTTGCTTATTCTAACTGCTACTTGTGCTTATTTTTATCTTCTAGTGCTTATTAGTTATAGAATTACTTCTGTCTTTAGCTTAATAATAATAGATATAGGATAATTTCAATTCTGTCATTAAATCTAAAAAAAATTCCAAAAATAATAATGATTAGTGTAGATCCTAGAATTTTGCTTATTCAGTGGTTGATTAATGTTCATTAAGCTTATTTTAAGTAGTTTATCATCTGGTAATTAGGGCTTATTAGTTAACTTTTCATTTTAACTACTTCATCAATTTCTGTCAATAGGTAAAGGAGTGTTTGGGATAACTCACTTTGACCTCAAATAGTCAAAGTAGAGTCAATTGTTAAATCATTAAAGATTAGTAAAAAATAAGTTTTCAAAAGTTAGATGTTAGATTTGATCAAATGAGGAGTTAAAATTTGTGTTATAGCACCAGGGTACTTAGTAGTTTGGATTTTATAGCTTAATATTGATCTTAGCTCTTTGAGCTTTTGTTAGAGTTTGCATTGTGTTTGTAAACACTCACTAAGAGTGTCTTAGTGCAGGCTTTCCCTCAAAGTAGCCTGCACTATTAATCTTTGCTTGTGTCAAATGCATCAGTACTAACAAACAGTTAGTACTGCTGTCACTATTGGCTTAATTTTTAGATAAGTAATAATAGGTTTTAGCTTCTAAGGTTAGAGTAGGATTTAGATTAGGTATAGCTTAATTCAGTTTAAGACTTATTTTTCAATTTCTAGCTTATTTACCTTAGTACATTTTAGCTTAAAAGTTTCATAAAAAGCCAAAAACAGTAGTCAATACTAAGTAGCTTTTAATTTTAGATTCTTAGTTGTTAGTAGTAGATTTTATAGTTTAAACACTTAGCTTATAGTTAGTTGATTAAGTCTGCAAAAGCTTAAGATTCATTTTAGCTTATTTAGTCTTTTAGCTTATTAAGTTTTTTTTAGCTATTTGAATTGCATTCTGAGTTTACCCTTTTGATCCAAGGATTTAGGTGTCTTTGAGAGTTTTAAGCTAAGTTTTCTTGTCATTATTAGAATAAGCACATTATTAGCTTTTAAGAACAACTTTTGGTTTTAAAAACGAGCTTATAATTAAGCTGGTGCAAGCTTACAAGTCCAAACAAGCACTTTGAGCTCAAAAGCTCTCTTTCTGAAACAGCTTATTCATAAGCTGTTTTCAGAGCTTATTTGTCACTTTCAGTTAAAAAGCTTAGTTTTAAAATTGTTTAAAATCATGTTTTTAATAAGTTTAGATATTTAGTTTTATTAAAAGTGAGAAAAATAAAAATTGCAAAAAGTTGGGATTTGCCTGCCTCGAACCCACGACCTCTATCTTATATGCCATACGTGTTAACAAGTGTGCTACAATAGCTCATCCATCATTGTTTCCTTCCAATAAACACTTATACACGTTTTAACTTACCTTTTCATTAATAAGCCGTAGCTATATAAGCTCTTTTCTTAGCGTAGCTTTATAAGCTCTGTTCTCAGCTTATTTAATAAGCTGAGTTCTGTCTTTTATTTTTCTATTAATCTTTGTTACATTTTAGATTTTTCCTGAATTTTTCGTAATTTTTCATCAATTATTTTATTTTTAATAGTTTTTCGAAAGTAAAAATCTTAAAAATACATAAAAAATAGAAAAATCTTTCTTTTATTTTTTTAGTAATCTTCGATGCATTGTAGATTTTTCCTGAACTTTTCGTAATTTTTCATCAATTAGTTTATTTTTAGTAGTTTTTCGAAAGTTCAAACCTTAAAAAATAAAAAAAGAATAGAAAAATGTTTTATAAAAATACAAAAAAATAGTTTTAAGTTTTAAAAAAAAATAGCTTTAGGTTTACATTCACTAAAATCATTTTTCTAAATTTTTAGTACTTAATTTGCTATTTTTTAGGATTTAATTAGATTAAAATAGATTTAAATTCATAATAAATTCAAAAATAATCAAAAAAAAATGTTTTTCTTTTTCCTAAAATTTCCTTTTGTCCTATCTTAGGTTTAGAAATTTAGTTTACATTTTTAAGAGTTAAATTTAGTTTACTTGCTTATTAGTCGCGTTTTATTTGTTTCCCGTTAATCATTAAGTGCTTTAATTGTTTTTTATTGCTTGTTTTTAATTAGTAGTTATAGAAACCTAATCAATCTTCGAACCCATTCACATCAATATCCAATATCAAGCGAGATTTCAATTTCTCAAATCGTTGCATAACGACCCGGGAAATCATACTTTCCGTCAAACATACGTATATTATATATTATATATATATTTTAAAGAATGAATTTTCCTTAGGGAATTTTCTTAATTGCTATATTATTTCAACTAGAGCAATTAAGAAAATTCCCTAAGGAAAATTCACTCTTTAAAAAATATATATATAATATATAATATACGTATGTTTACCGGAAAGTATGATTTCCCGGGTCGTTTTCCCAACGATTTGAGAAATTGAAACCTCGCTTGATATTGGATACTGATTTGAATGGGTTCGAAGATTGATTGGGTTTTCTATAACTACTAATTAAAAACAAGCAATCAAAAACAATTAAAGCACTTAATGATTAACGGGAAACAAATAAAACGCGACTAATAAGCAAGTAAACTAAATTTAACTCCTAAAAATGTAAACTAAATTTCTAAACCTAAGATAGGACAAAAGGAAATTTTAGGAAAAAGAAAAACATTTTTTTTGATTATTTTTGAATTTATTATGAATTTAAATCTATTTTAATCTAATTAAATCCTAAAAAATAGCAAATTAAGTACTAAAAATTTAGAAAAATGATTTTTAAACTTAGAAAAGTCTAAAATAACATAAAAACTCAGAAAACTATTTTTAACTATTTTTAAAATTAAAGTCCTATTTTTAAAATTAAAAATAAAAGCTCAAAAATGAAAATTAAGATCTAAAAAGTGTAAAAATGATTTTACTGAATGTAAACCTAAAGCTATTTTTTTTAAACTAAAAACTATTTTTTTGTATTTTTATAAAACTTTTTTCTATTTTTTATTGATTTTTTAAGGTTTTAACTTTCGAAAAACTACTAAAAATAAACTAATTGATGAAAAATTACGAAAAATTCAGGAAAAATCTATAATGCATCGAAGATTACTAGAAAAATAAAAGAAAGAACTCAGCTTATTAAATAAGCTGAGAAAAGAGCTTATATAGCTACGGCTTATTAATGAAAAGGTAAGTTAAAACGTGTATAAGTGTTTATTGGAAGGAAACAATGATGGATGAGCTATTGTAGCACACTTGTTAACACGTATGGCATATAAGATAGAGGTCGTGGGTTCGAGGCAGGCAAATCCCAACTTTTTGCAATTTTTATTTTTCTCACTTTTAATAAAACTAAATATCTAAACTTATTAAAAACATGATTTTAAACAATTTTAAAACTAAGCTTTTTAACTGAAAGTGACAAATAAGCTCTGAAAACAGCTTATGAATAAGCTGTTTCAGAAAGAGAGCTTTTGAGCTCAAAGTGCTTGTTTGGACTTGTAAGCTTGCACAGCACAGAACTAGGCAACCTGTTAATCAAATAACAAGCAGTAAGAATACACTCAGACCATAGATTAAGAGGAATTTCCCCTGAAACAGAAGGGATCTTACAACATTAAGCAGATGCCTATGTTTCCTTTCCACAATCCCATTCTGTTGAGGAGTATAAGAGCAAGAAGTTTGATGTATTATGCCTTCAGATTCACAGAAACTCTTAAAATTATGATTAACAAACTCAGTTCCACTATCACTTATAAAAACCTTAACAATTTGTTTAAATTGATTTTTAACTAGGTTAAAAAAGGCACAGATACAATCATACACTTCCTCTTAAGACTTAAGCAAGTAAACCCAAACAGCCCTGGTAAAGTCATCAACAATAGTCAAGAAATATCTATGACCTTCCTTACTAACAACCATGTAAGGACCTCAAAGATCAAGATGCACAAGTTCACCCAACACAGAAGACTTGTGCTCACTCAAAGGAAACGGTTCTTTAGTTTGTTTAGATTTTTTACAAATTTCACAAGGAATATTATCAATATTAGTTTGTTTAAAAAACAAATCATTTTAAAAATGGATAAAACATGATTTGAAGGGTGGCCCAGTCTACTATGCCAATTAATTTTAGAATTGTTTGAAATGTTTCCAAATCTTAACATATTACCTTCTATATTATCAAAATAGTACAAGCCATTAACTTGTCTATCAATCTCTATTATTTTCACATCCATCAAATCCCGAGACATTAAAAAACACTTGGACTCATAAAACCAAACAATAAACTTACTATCTCTAGTCACCTTATGAACAGAAACAAGAGTAACAGAATATTCAGGGACAACCAAAACATCATACAGAGTTAAAAAATTAGTTAGATTGAGATTGCCTACATTGGTGATCAAAGCTTCTGTTCCATTAGGATGAGAAACTTTGGTTCCCAGATAAGAAATATCAATGGTATTAACCAATTTTTCATCAGTGTATGTCAAGTGTTGGTTGACACCTGATTCAAAAATAGTACTAATCTGCCAATGAGCAGGTTTGGTACCAATATTTGAATTAAAAAATGTATTAAAGTGAATAAAAAATTATTAAAAGAACTTGCGTTATTATAAACAATACGCGGGTATATTGAGCTGAACCCCGATGCCTTTACACCGAATAGAATTGTCTTTTATAAAGTGAAAGAAGTTTAGAATCGGTTCAGCAGAAAGAGGTAGAGCGTGTAACCAGTAGAGTTATTGTTACTTATGAGTCTTTTATTAAAATTTTGATTATTCTGATTTGTATTAGAAGAATTATTCCTTTTTCCAAAATCAGGAGGATAACCAATTAACTTGAAACACCTGTCCATAGTATGACCATTGAATCCACAATTCTCACACACCAAAGGAGACCCCCTATTGGGTCTCCTATTTCTACTATTCACAGGTCTGGTCATATTAGAAGGCCTGGAGTTGCTAACAGAAGCTTGAGGCCTCTGAGCATTATTCTTGTTTCCCACATTAGAACTAAACACAGAGGACTGGGACCTTTGAGATGTTCCAACACCAGAACTAGAAACAACCCTATAAGACTCCTCACTAGAAATAATAGCATAAGCAAACCTAACATCAGGCAATTCATCTCTAGAAAGAATATTACTCCTTATTTGCATATAACCATCATCAAGACCCATCAGAAACTGCATAAGTTTCATTAATTGATTATGCTTCTTAAAATCTTCAGCAGCATGACAAGTACATCTAGGCAATTAAACAAGAGCAACAAATTGTTTCCATAAAGCATTTAACCTATGATAATAGTCAGCAATAGAGGAACCATTTTGACTCAAAGAATTTATCTTATGATGCAAATTAAAAGTCACAAAACCATCTACTTTATCATAGGTTTTCTTTAATTCATCCCAAACATGTTTAGCTCTTTTAAAAAAAATTGTCTCAAAAATAGTTCCTCAGAGATAGAGTTCAAAATCTAACCTAATACAACAGCATTAACTCTATCCCCTTACCTTCCTAAAACCTCATCAGTATTAGATCTTCTATAAGACCCATCAATAAACCAGTTTTGTTCTTTCCTTCTAAAGCAAGAAGCATGGCATAAGACCACACTTGATAGTTCTCAGTACCCTTAAGTTTCACAGAAACAATAGTAAGAGTAGCAGAATCATTAGGATGTAAATGTAAAGGACTACTCAAATCAAGCTTACTAATCAAAGTAGGATGATCATCATCAGCCTCATACTCATGATCAAAATAAATATGCAAAGACATGATGAAATAAACAAATAAATATATATAAAACAAAGCAAGATAAAGAAGAAAGAGATTCCCAGGCTTTCACACCACTCAAGGTAGCAGACCAAGGGCTGATAAACACAATTATATCTAATAAAAGAAAGGAAAAGAGGTGTTACAGAGCTTAATGATACGCAACGGAAATTAATACCAAACCGTCTATCCTCTTGATTCACTTAGTCAAGAGGGCTAGCAGATTAATCAGCAACAACCTACACCCAAATCACCAAGATCTTTAAAACCCTAATTTCTCAAACCAGAAATAACCAATTGCCAGAACACCCAAATCAACCAGGAGAAAACCTTCTTAATCACCAAAAACCACCAGAGAACAGTCTTCTCAAAGATTCACAAAACCTTAATTTTTCCAAAATTAGGATTTTACCAATTTTTAATAGATCTGAAGAATTAAACCACATATCTTAACTAAAAACTCTTTTAATTGAAAAATAACTGATTAAATTTAAAAACCCCTAAAAATTTATGAAACCCTAATTTCCTAAAACAAATCAGAGCACAAGATCTTATGAACCTGGCTCTGATACCATGTAAAAAATCTTATTAATCTCAAATAAATAGAATCTTGAATTTTAATTCAAGAAATAAAACAAACAATTACCAGAATTAATTAATCTCAATCAACCAAACAAGCTACCACTGCTAATCATGTGTAGCTCTATTATCTATCTTGATAATAGTCTTACAAACACAAGAATTAAAAGATCAGTGATCAAGATGATCACAACTACAACGAGAGAGAGAATTAGGTTTTTTTGATAAAGAGAGAAAAATAAAAAGTGAATAAACAAAGTCTACACTCCAGCTTATATAGGCTTCAATTATCCAAGAATCCAACTTAAGCCCTTCAACTATCTAGCATCATCCAAAGAGCACCCAAACTAGAACATAACTGAAAACAAGAATGAAAAACAACACTATTAGTCCCTATAGTTTTATCTAGGTCAAGTTACATTTTAACAACTTGTTAGTAACTAAGCGTTTTAATTATTTGTTAAATTGTTTCATTACAGTTATATGAACATAATGTGATATATACCGTAAGCTAGACGCATGTGCTACTTGATACTGTTTAGACTCATAGAAAGCTAACCTTATTCTCATATGAACGTACAAACGTGCTTGGTTTCACACGCCCCCAAAATCACTAAAGTATTTGATATAATTTATTTGTATACTTGGTAAGCTCTCAGCTGTGCGTAATGCACATCCCATGAAGATTTATGTTAATTACTTTTAAGGGTGAATATATGTGTTGCTTTATAAAGGTGTGCATTTTTAATACTCACTATTTAACCTGTTAACTTGCATGAGAATATGTTTTTTTATTGCAAGTACTGAAATATTGTTTCTTTGTTGAGCAGACGTAAAAAAATGTTAAGAATTATGAAGTTATGAATCTTATAGACACATATAGGTGTTGAGTTTATGCATGTTTTAATATTATGTTGCATTAGATATTTTAAGATTGTTATGTAACTTACATCGTACATATCTATTATATTAAAAGATACAGCCCCTTAATTTAATAGGGCTGTATCCATTAAAGGCTTTCACTCATTCTGCACTTCCATGCTTCATTATGGATTTACGGTTATACAAGTGCTCATTAATAGGAAGGGGAAAGGGCGTTTGATTCAATGTGCATGTATGCAAGAAGATCAAGGGTTGTTGCAGTTTTCATTGGAAATCATCCTTAAGAAAAATAAACCCAAACACCATCACCACTATACAACAAAAACATACACACACGGTGTGCATTCATATAGATCTGTATGTATTACTCATCATTTTCTTCAAAGGTAGTTTTTATAATATTTAATTATATCTTTAACACAAACCATTATGTGGTTACAAATCGTTAATATTGAGTTCATGTTTATATACAAAAAATTATTTTCATTGTTAGTGTGAAATTTAAGGGTTTAGTTTGGATGAGTGAATTTAGGTTTGTTCTTGATGGCTTCTTTGAAAATTTTGGTGGTTGTTTACAAGAATGTTTTTTTTTAATTTGTTATAGGAAAGTTTCAGATTCGTAATTCTTATTCAGTCATTTTTGGTTATCTTAGATGCAGGAAGTAATAAATGGTTACTTGGGCCGCTATAGTTGTTGAGGTAAAAGAATTATTCGTTTATTAATATTGATTTGTAAATGCGCTGCTAACCGAGTTCTTTACAAATATTCAGTAAACTCTATGATTAGGGGAGTGCGTGAAAGGTGTTCGATGAAATGTCAGAGAGGTATTATATTCATTCATATGAGCAAACAATAAGCAACATGATTTTAGTCTATTGGTTAGGGATGATGTATCCACCTATGGGTATGAGACCAGGATGGAGGGGCAAGGCCTCCTTTTTAATCATCTGCACCACCTTTTGTAAGTTATCTAATTCTCTTAGAGTTCATTGATCCAGTTGGCTTAAATACTTAAGTAACACCTAATGCAATATTTTATTTGTGTGGTGAGTGAGGGTTACCTTGATATTTTAAGTTTGTTTTTGGAGGTAAGATTAATTGTGCCGCTTTAGATTCCGAACCCTCCAAGACAATGATACCGACCACATTGAGGAGGAAGGATGAACGGACATATGCAATAGCCATACGTGTCGCACTTTCAACAACCTGCTCAATCTTCAGTTGAATCGTCAAGAAGCCAACAGGTTTTACTTTAATTGCTACTCTATTTAATTTTGTATCTCATGTCATCAGCTTTACTTAAGTAAATTTCTTTAAATTTGTATGGGTCAACTCAGTAACGATATAAATGAGTTGAACCTATGGGTCATCCAAATTTGTATCGTTATTGCATTTTTAGTATAATCTGATTTGAATATCCTGTCTTTTACAAGAACATAATAGGTTGCAGTACGTCATCGTCGGAATGGTATTAACATGTGCAACTATATATTCGGAATGTAAGTGTATATATCAGTGCTTAACTGTTTTAATGTAATCTAACCATTTTTAAAATAGATAAATGAAATGAACCTATAGGTCATACGGGTTGACATGGGTTGGTTTTAGAGTATCGAATACGATGTTCGCGTTGTTTGAACTTGCTTAAGTTGTATTACATAAAACATAATATAGTTTTATAACTCTTTTTCAGAGAATGTGGTATATTATGATTAGATGAGTTTTAGTTTTTGGGGACGACGATAATAAGCATACATTATCAGATATGTAAAGAATTATATCAAAGAAGTTAATGAACCTTCGGTTGGGGCTCTGATAATAGAAGAGAAAATATAATTGGAGCCTTCTCATGCAGGCGTATTGTTTGTGGTTATGGAAAATCTTCCCACAACTTTCCAAGACAGAAACATAACCATTGTAAAAATGATGGCATAGTTTGTGTGTCATTAGGAGTGGAACAACCTTGAAGATGTTTTAATCAGGTTGTTCTGGGTACTTAAAGAACAATAGCTAACTGCTCAGACGGTTTTTAATGTTCAGACCCATGATCAAGCCACACCTTAAATGTTGCCAGTTGTTCTGTAAAAAAGACTTGGATGGAGAAAGGATAATACAACATCAAAGATTAATTAATAAACTTACAAAGCTGAGATCTTCCTATCGCTTATCTCTTACTATTTACTTATTTTCTAAGCTCCTTAGATCGGTATTTTTGAGCGCTTAAATTTGTTGCCTCACTTCTTTGCATGCATTGCTTTTTCCTATTATACTTTAGTATACCATACTTATTATATTTGCATTTCCCCTGTTGAGTAATCAGCATAAAACCAATACTGTAAGCTCCATTTGGGCTGCAGTTAAAGGGGGGAAGAAGATGAATTATATTATTGATTGAGAGATTACGAAAACCTATGCAGAATGTTAGAATGTATATCCTGGGATAAGAGGAACTTGACTCTACTCTCTAAATAAGGTAGTGACCAAACAAAAGCAGATTATGGGCTCCTATCTTTAATAATGTACAGAAGATGCTTTCTAGTAGTGGGAATTCTGTTAAAGTCTATGCATGCAAAAAACCTCATGTTTCCATCTATTTTTCACTTATATCTGATTAAATTTGTTTGATGTTCTTTTGACATCATTACATCTCAAAATAATATATTAGGTATTTTGATGTGCATCTTCCAATGTGATGTTGTTCACTGTAAGTAGAAATAGCAATAATGGACAATTTTTCTTTGTCATTGGGTAAGCTCAAGCCCTTTCTTCGCAGCATGCAGTCATAAAGTTTAGAGCTATAGAGCAAAGTTTCAGTTACTGTGTTTAAAGGTAAAACAGGTTATCTCTTTTAAGATTGATTTGTATATATTAACTTAGAATCAGTTGTTATGTGTCTGTTCACTGAGGGCGTTTTTGAGCTATTTAAATCCTTTTAAGCTCTGTTATCGATTGGGTGTGTGGTGCCATGCATGCTGCTGATTTAATTGTATAAAAGTTTAGTTTTGTGATGGTAAAATGCAAGCAAAGTCAACACTAAACCATATATGCTATGATTTACTAATACGTTTATAACAAATGATTGTTTTTATCAGATGGATAGCATTGGTGAGAATACAGTTGATACATGTGAGAAACAAGTAATTTCTTCCCAGTTCTTCGTTTCGGAGATTGGTCCGATATTGGAAAACGATCATACATGGAGGATGCCCACATATGCATTCCAAATCTAGCTGAGAAATTTGGTGATCAACTTCCTGGCAAAGAAATTGTGTCATTATATGGAGTAAGCTCTTATTTTTACATATAATTGTAGCTATTTTTGAAGAAAATAGATGAGATACTCTACAAACTGTTTCTGCAAAATCTATTTGTTTCTCTAACCCCCCAAAAAATAAGCAAGGAACTGAGTGTGGTTCCAAAACGAACCGTATCCTTTTTCCATATAGGGTTTCATCCATTTTGCAGCAAGTCCTATAAACTCACTTTTTGTGATCAAAGTGTATATTCAAAGCTGCAAAAAGTGATTTGCAGCGACAAAAATTAATATTTCAAAATACAAGTGACTTTTCAACACAATAAGTGATTTTTGTTTAATGAAAGTCTGTTATTGCAACTGCAAGGGGTTATCTGGGATTGTTTATTCAACTCCTTTTCAAGTGCATGTAATATTTGTATACATGAGTTGAAAAAGGACCCCTTTATTATTAATGTAGTTAAAGATTATATAGTATTAGTTTAGGCAGCCACAACTGAGGGCAAAGAGGAGAGAGATAGATGTAATAACATTTCCAGTCCTGGAATGAAGAGCAAAACGTAAATGATCACAAAACTTGCTACCACTATCTACGTATACTAAAAGAAAATAATATTTCCTATCTACTTTGATGTTAACATGTCATTTTTGTGATGTCGGTGTCGTTATGTCGGGCAATAAAATCTAAAGTTTGATTAAATAGGTGTTTGGGTAAGCTTATTTTAGGTGTAAAGGACATGCTAGGTAATGGGTCAAAAGACATTACATGTATGTATCAGCCCAAAGCACTTGGTAGAAGTTATGTGTTGTTTTCAGCTGTGTTGTCTAACCTGAATGCAAAATTTGATGATTTCCAGCCCCACGTTTCGCTGGGTTTCGACTTAAAGGTTTGAGACACTTATTGAAGCTCCCTTGATTGGTTCATCACTATTCACATAAAAACGGTGAATAAAGCATACTAGGTCTACTGCTCCATCACTTTGTTTATTATTTAAGCACACTGTAATGTAGCACTGAACTCATATTTAACTACTCTTTCTATTTTACTTAAAATACTTATTCTTTGATATAAGTGATAAAGTAAAAAAGACGACCCTTCTAGCTTTACACTTTGCATTTAAAACCAAAGGAGTGTTGAACCTCTTTTGTTATGATGTTTCCAGTTTAATTTGGTACACAACTACTGACACTTTGAAAGTTTGGGTTGTAATCTCATATTTTAATGTTATGAAATTTCTTCTCTAAAATACAACTATATCTTTGCAGGATAAAAGTTGTGATATTGTCATGCATATAAACATGAAAGAACTGCTTGCATATGTGAAAAAGTTAAAATTTTAAAACAAAGAACAAAGTTCAAGTTTGTTACCAAGCAAGATTTATATGAAATACATTAACCCTATTAACGGGCCTTGACATCATCGCAACATATTTTTTTAACCCGTTTAACATGGTGTAAAGATGAACCAGACACTTTTAGCCCGAGTTATAGATTGTAGGAACTTAATTATTCGACTTTTAGACTTATTATTCGACTTTTAGATATAAGTCAAGTGCAGTTAAAACACATGTGGTCATAAACCAAGGTTTATGAGCCAAGTTTATTTTATTAATTGGCATGACCGGTTGGACCATCCCGCATCAATGATGATGTGAAAAATATGAAAGAACCATGAGCTTCTATCAGGATGATTTTTATTATTGTTCTCAATGGAAGTTAAGTATTTACTTATCACTACTATATACAAAGGACTTCACTCCTTCAAATTTTAGAAAAGATGAGAAGGACATGCATGTAGGCCTATACATGTACCATGTGGATCATTTTGAGTTATAAAATTGATGCATCGTCAAAATGATCATCAAATATGCAACTTAAAATTGGCGTGATTAGTGGCTCGATGTGAGCACGGTTTTCCAAATAAAATTATTGAGAATGGTGATGAATAATTCCAAGTATGAGCGATTATTGGAATAAGTGTTGAACTTAAAGGTAACCCATGTTCATACGCGAATTGCTTTTATTGAAACGTTTATAGAACGTTTCAGTTGATTGCAAAGCCAATAATTATGAGAACACAACTTTTAGTTTATGAGGCATGTTATAAGATACGAATTCACATCTTGCCAACAATATATAATGAATCCTCCCCATAAGAATGGTTTTTGGTCACAAACTATAGATTTTGAAATTGTGCGACATATATCATCGTAAATCTACCACAATGTACACATTGGGATGTTTGAATGGATAATTCATTTAGGGGGAAAGAATGAGCAGCGAGAAATTTAGAATGAATTATAATAGACATGTTGATCCTCACACTAATATGAACTTAGAGTTAAATGGGACAATTCATTCTTAGATATAGAAATTTCCAGACGAACAAGTTTAGTGACCTGAATAAAGTGACTAGATAATATATACGCTGGTAGTGCTCCAATTACGATGTGTGTCCCAACATCAAAACCAATGATTGGTAGTAAGTCTATGGCACGTCTGCAATGTGATAAACTAATCGATTCCAAACAAAAGTCCTCGAATGAAAAGATAAAATGGAGCAAGAAAATTATGATGGTCGAATCGAGGTAATAAAGACCCCATAATAGTCTCTTTAAGAGACACTATACATGATGATTAACTATGAGATCTCAATAAATGATATAATATAATGTCTAGTAGAGTGTGGAATCGAAAAGAACTTAAATGACGTCGATAGTACTATTGTATGAAATAATGCGCATGATAAATAAGGTGATGATCTTGGATACCTGCAAGAGATGCAGATGTATAAATGAATGGCCAAATAATGGAAAGACGTAAAATGTTATGAGATAGAAAAATTAATGTTATGTATGGCAACATGATGAATAAGTTGTATGCGTCTAATATAAAGAAGAGCTCGTTTTATGTTGAGATTCCTTAAGGGATATGGAATGCATGAATCACGTGTTATGATTTAAAATTCTCGAGAATAATAATCGATTAAATTGTACAAGTCACTCAAATGGAGTAAAGCAAGTATTTCGATATTTTTTTTAAAAAGGTACAAAGGATATGGGTTTATATTTCACTAACCCATCAAATACAAGTTTAGTTGGTTTTGTAGATGCATGATATATGTCTGACCCTCATAATGGTAGATCTCAAACTGGGTATGTATTCACAAGTGGAGGTTTTGCAATTTCATGGCGTTCGGTAAAGCAAACAATCGCGACAACTTCATCCAACCATGCATAAATTCTGGCAATCCACAAAGCAAGTCAAGAATGCGTTTGGTTAAGAAATGCGACACAACACATACGTAGATCCTATGATATTTCTTCAGAGAATGAGGCACCAACAGTTTTGTATGAAGATAATGCAGCATGCATTGCTCAACTTAAGGAAGGTTATATTAAGGGCGATATGACCAAACATATTTTGCCGAAGTTCCTTTTCACTCATGACTTATAAAAGAATGGTGATATTATTGTTCAACAAGTTCGTTCAAGCGACAATTTGGCGGATCTATTTACCAAGGTACTTTCTACCTCAACTTTTAGGAAACTAAGTCATAACATTGGATTGTGTCAACTCAAAGATCTCAAGTGATATTTTTATCAGAGGGAGATAATACGCGCTGCACTCTTTTTCCCTTAGTCATGGTTTTATCCCACTGGGTTTTGTTGGTAAGGTTTTTAATGAGGCAGCATTCTTAAAGCGTATTAATGGACATCCAAGAGGGAGTGTTATGGATAAATATGGAATGGGTGTCCATATCTATTAATATTGTTAGTTATCTTAATTAGAGTATTATATCTTCTAGAATATCTTCTAGAATACTCATCTTGTAACTATATATACACACCTCCATTGTGAGATGAATAACATAATTCTCAATTCTCTCTATCTTTTGTTCTTGTTTATTATTCCTTACTCTATTGTTTCACAACAGAAATTGATAAGATTATATGAAATGTTACAATGACATGATATTTATACAAAAAGTGATGAATGTTGAATGTTGACTTTGACTTTTCTTGTTGACTTGACTTTTCTTTAATATATACCAATTTAATGTTATAATGGGGTTTTTGTTTTTTAAGAGATTTTGTTTTACATTTAATGCGGAAAGAGTGAAATGAATATGAGTCGTTGATTATTTACGATTTTACACGTGACATTGTTTCAAAATTTAAGAGGAATATTACTTTTTCAAAAGCTTGTTTTATATAGGTAGTAGATACCCCACTAAATACTCTACACACTCACAAACCAAATAAAAAACAATAAATAGTTATAACTCACCGATGATGAGTCAGTCATCATTCGTTCTAGTTTTTCTAATATGTCACGCGTGACTTGTCTGTGACGTTTTGGCAATTAGTTATAAACTCACAAAGTGAAGTATACACCACTCCGCCCAGCCTTATGATAGGAATCTTGAAGACTCCTTTACCCTTTTCCCACTCCACGATAAAGACTATTCTTCAATTTGACTTCATACGGATATTAAAGTTTGACTTAATTAATCTCCCTTTTCGGAATAAATCTCAAAACTACTCATATGGATATACTAAATATATGGCATGTGCGATATGGCCACACCCCGAGTGTCTAGGTCCCAAAGAGGACAACGCGTCTTAAAAAGGTGCAAAATGGTCATTGCAGTACATAATGAAAAGGATTATCTCTTAAATCAATATTATATGCACCAACATGAGATTATTTGAGACACCCCACATGAAATAACGGTTGGTTATTTCGGTTTTTCAAAATTGGTTTTTTTTCGGTTATTATAATGTTTCGGAATCGGATTTTTTTCGGTTATAAAATTTTCGGGAATCGGTTTTTTTCGCGGTTTATAAATGGTTCGGAATGGTTTTTTTACAGGTTCGGTTTTTTTCGGAATTTAAATAAACTTCGAACATTTTTTAATTAACTTGTTAAGATCAAACAATAATTTAAACATACCACGGAAATACTAAAAAAAATACAATCATAACTTTTATTTGCACCGGAAAACATACTAAAAAAATAACAATCCATAACTTATTTTATAACAATACAATTATACAACTAAAATTTTTTAATTACTAATACATTTCGTAGCTTCGGATATGGTCCATCACCGAAAACATATTAGTGTACTAAGTAGTCAAAGTATGTGCGAGCTTCGGCATTGCCATCACCCGTGATATCAATCATTAATCTTCCAAAAAAATTCTTCTACATTTACTGTTCAATATCTAAGTCTTCAAACTCACCTTCATCTAATTAGGTATTCGGGAGGTGTTATCACTAATTTAACTTCTTTCTCTTGTCTATAGTTTTCTTCAAGTCTTCGAAGATCGGACTTCCATCGATGTTTCATGTTGTACCCTATCTACTCTTTTTTTCTTACCAAATAATCTTTCAATTCCTTCACTTTACTTCCAGGATTCGGGGGTTAGTTTGACCTTCTTTCCGATATAATTCTACGCTAATAGAAAAGTGCCGTTCGGAAGCTACGTTCGAAGCTTGACCGTTAATAAGATTCACGAGCCATTGCGGATAAAATTGGAATTGGATTTCCCTTTCCATATTTTCTCCAAGCCAAAATGTCAAAGTTGTAAACTCTACTGGGCCTTAAGTAGTGAAAAGGTTGTAGCCATATATTGTCCCAACTGCTTGTTGGGGGCGGATGTTCGTTGACGCTTTGTAGTGTCTTCAAATAAACTATTTTAAAGGTTTATATTATGTCACTTGCCATTCGGGATGATCCGGCGCATTGATCAACATTGGGTTTTGTATTTGACATATTTTGTTGATTAATTCCAATAATTTTTTTAGTTATGTTCAATATAAAAATTGGGGTTTATTATTGTGGGGTCGGGGTTGTCAGCGTCTAACCCAAAGGATAAGTCTAATTTGTTCTTTATTCTTGTTATTAAATATTTACGCCTCCATTTATTTAAAACATGGATTAAGTGCGGCGGAAACAGTTTAAAACCAAGGTAAATTAGCAAAAATATTTTACAAATTTTCTCTTTTATACTTTAACCTTTCTTCTAAACATTTGTCTAGGTGAGGTTTTTAATGTCGTCTAATTTTTTCCGTCATAGCATAAATTTGATTTAAAAATACTGAGTAGTTGGGTAATATACACCCGTTTATTTATAGTTGTTGCCACTTTAAAAACTTGTAAAAAAATAGTTAAATCATTTAGTAAATTCCCAATCTTTGTCATTATCGAAACGACTTTATTTATTAGCTAAGTGATTCATTAAAGCGTTTTAAAGTCCTCCAGTGTCGTAATATTTTTTCAAAATCTATGCAAGTAGAATTCCACCTAGTATTATTATCATAGCAAGGTCCTAGAGGTTCTTCACCACATTGTTTACAAAAACGTCTATAGTTCATTTGTCGTTCGTTACTCGAACTATATATAGTTACTAATAAACCCCTAAATTTCATCTTTAAACCTATACTATTTTAAATGCCGCATTGACGGATAAATTTATAAACATGGGGAGGCAACACAAACGGGAATGAAAATAAGACCATCTAGTTCGGGTTTTATACGTAATTTTAACATTTCATAGCTTTTTGTATTATTAGATGCATTATTAGTGAAACCGTAAAAAAAACTTTATTATCTAAATTATATTCAATTAAAGTGTCATGTAAATTTTTTCTTAAATTAGATCCCGTATGAGGATAACCAAATAGTTTAAAAGCAATTGTCCGTTTCATTAATAACCAAGATTCGGGATTAAACCAATGAGCCGTAACGGCTAAATACGAATTTGTCGTACATGTGATGCGGTTCCAATGTATCCGTAGTGTATAGAAACACCATATTTTAATCACGAATAACCATCAAAATATCTTTTTAGCCGTTTTCCCATAATTTAAAAGCATCACTTCTAAGAAGTAGTACGACTTAATGTTGATTATCGCGGTTGTAGCCTCTTTTGATTGATCTCCGTAAATCTTGACTTTGTCGAAGTGGTTGAATGACAAACTTCGTAAATCAATCGAACCGCATCATTATCAAATATAAAACTTGACCATCCGCACCAATAGTACCTTGTGACGTATCATTTTGGCTAACCGCATTACAACCGTTCTTATGAGTCCGGAGTGTAGTGTTAGACGCAGGGTTATAAAATTTCATACATTTCTTGCAAAGGCCTTTTCCTACACCATCGATATAATACACATATCGTAATTAGACCAAAACTCGCTTTTCTCGTTAGTTGGTCTAATTCGCACCCACATCTTCATTTGTGTAAACTTTCGTACATTGCTAAGTAGAAAATGGAGGGATTAGTGGAAGCTTGTTGTGATTGTGAGATTTTCCATTATAGAGGGATTTGAGGACTTATTAGTATATATATCATGATTGAGAGAAAAGAGAGATTAGTGAGTGTTTTTGATGTGTTTCATACCCAATCCCATTACATGTATTTATAGTACTAAGCCATGCCCTAAAATCATAAAAAAACAAAAAAAAACAAAAAAATACAGGTATAAACGGCTAGTTTGACTTCCATGTTGACCGGTTTTTTTAACCGGTTAAAACCGGGATTTTTTTTAAAAAACTATTAACGGTTATTAAAAAAAAATTAAGAAAAAATTAAAAAAAAATTAAAAAACCGGTTTTAACCGGTTTTTTTTAAAAATCGGTTAAACCCGGTTTTAAAACCGGTAAAAAACCGGTATCGTAAAAAACCCGAAAACCGGTCTAACCGGTTCGGTTATATTTAACCGAACCGGTTAAAAAAAAACCGGTTTTTAAAAAAACCGGTTACGATTTTTTATACCGGTTTTTAAAAAAACCGGTTAGGATTTGCATGTCTAATTGCAGTACATAATGAAAAGGATTATCTCTTAAATCAATATTATATGCACCAACATGAGATTATTTGAGACACCCCACATGACTAAACCCACTGGATTCAAACCGATTTGTGAATCTAGCATTTTTCAAACCGATTTGGATTCATAAGCCTACCCAAGCAGAAATTTAGCATGGGAGGAACTGGACCACCTTCATGTTTAATATAATAGGGAGCAAAAGGGGTATGTGATCCATATGTTGTCAACAATAATTATAAAGAACTGTTAAGAGTAAAATGGAAAAGTAGACATAATAATATGTTTAAGATGTTTTTTTTTGTGTTGAGACATACATTTTGATCATCACTTTCTTCCTTTTAAGTGCATGAATAATTATTTTCACATATCAATGTAATCAATGTAAGCGCATGTTTAATTAAATATAAAAACAAGGCTAAAGTAGGTCAAAAAATGAAACAAATAAACATTTTTCTATAAATATAAGAAAATTGTTTGATAATTTGTTAGCTTGCACAATATAAACATGATAGACGTAAAAGATATTGATAGGTAACAAATATATTCTAATCCATTTTCTTCTTATGCATCATTTTTCAAATCAACTTCATTATAGCTACTGGTTTCAATCAAACCTGATGAGGCAATACTCGAAAAAGGAAGAAGAAAAAAAACTGTTAATTAAATATCAAGAAAATGAGCAACTCGTTAAACTCAAATAATAGAACTTTCATACTTGCCTTACTTGACACAATCAATAAATCACACACTCTTAAATAATACTCCGTAGTAAAATAGGCCACTTAGTAAAAAATAATATGAAAGCTCAACCCGATTAAATTGCACACCTCACGTATCCTACAATCACATTGCTAAACTGTTCACCTTTGATTTCTAAAGGAAACAAAATAATAATAAAGCTAATTAAGCCGGTGGCTCTGCACCACTCTTGGCAAATGTTTTGCATTTCTCAAGAACTGTAATACGATGAAAGTGAAGTAGAGTTGGAGAAAGTTTTTACCTTAACCTTGGCAGACATTCATGACAATTCTGACTCGTTGTACAACGGGAAAAGAAACTAGTCATGACCAATCAAAACTGTAAACACTGCAAATGTTGTACGGAGTGGTTCACAATTTACACGTGTAACACCCGTGATTTGGGCAGGTTAGCTTTACCTTTAGATATGGCTATGTGTTTATTTTATGTGATTAAGTGGTGTGCTATGTGATTATCATGTGTGCTAAGTGGTTTTAGTATGTGCTTAAGATCATTTTGAGTTGTATGGGCATCTCATTTTGATCATGTTTGTGGAAAGTGATTGGTATTCTATTTGTTCACATGCGGTGATAATGGAAATGATTGGCGTATAGTATGTAATGCTATGTCAAATATTTGGATTATTGTGGATTAAGCGTTTGTGAAAAATGTGTCATATTGGAAGAGAGTTAAGTGAGTGAAATGTGGAGGTTTATAGCAAACTTTTTAAAAATAAAAAGTGAAATGTGAAATGAAAAGTTATTTGTAGAAAGTTTAGCAAGTAGCGTTTATGTAAAAAGGTTTAATCAAATTAGCTTTGATTTTTATGAAAACTTAAGGTAATGAAGTAAATTAGTTAATTAATAATATATATATATATATATATATATTATATATATATATAATAATATATATATATATATATATATATATATAATATATTATATCGTAGGGATCAAATGAGAAGAAAACTCTATAATGAGAATGATAAGAAGAAAGCAAACCACACATTTCAGATTGACCTATAAAAATGCTGTATCTCCCTTAAAATTCTCTTTCCTTATTTAAAATGTGTGTGCTTAGAAATCCTTCTTATTTTACTCATTATATTTTTTTATTCTTACTTGATCCTTCCTCTATACTATATATATATATATATATATATATATATATATATATATATATATAATAGGGGACCGTTTTTTGGATAAAAAGAAAAGAAAAAAAAGGGGAGTTTTAAACTAACACAACTTCTAATTTGATAAGGATTATAACTAGATACCTATTTAATAAAAACCCTAGTCATACCCTTCTCCTCTCCCTTGTTTTGGTCGAAATAATCAAGCCCCAAGAGCCTAGGAATGTCGAAATTGCGGTGATCCAAGAAACATTCAAGAGTTGTTGTTTAGGTGCTAATAATCAAGGTAAGTGTGTTCTTTATGGTTAGATTTATGTGTTCATGTAATATAATCAATGATGGATCTAGGGTTTATATAAAATACAGAGAATATATGATCATTAATGGTGGTATGATGATTAGGGTTAGTTTAGGGTTATGATTATGCATATGGCATGTTAGGGTTTGCGTTAAAACTTGATTTAGGGTTGAGCAAAATTTTGGGTCGTGTTCAACGACTGATATCTTGATGATAAAAACGAGTATTGATATGTTTCTTAAGCCTATGAATAAGCCAAAAGGGTCTACTTTCCATAAAATCCGGCCTCAAAGGTTTTTAAGGTCGGGAATTCATTCAAATAATTTTTGCAAGAAAAGTGGTCAAAACAGTAAATATGGGTCAGAATTAGGTCATGTTTGAGAGGGTAAAACCTATACTTAAAAATGGAATTAAGCTTAGCCCTTCTACAGTAGTTAAGTTCTATATGTCTATTCACCTCACACCAATATTTAGCCTCTGATTAGTTTTCTAAGTATAGTTAGCAAGGTCAAACATTTTAGTGTGCAATCATATCTGAATTGGAATAGTTTTGAAGTTAGATTTTATTTGGGGTAGTTGCACATGTAATTAATACTTAGGAATCACAAGGTAGTTAATAAACTCATAAATGAACTTAGGTGATTTTTAGTATGAATTATGGAGGTCATCAAGTAAGGTTTTTAAGTACGTAAAGATACACTAAAATTTTGCAATTCTGAATAAATTGTAAGTAACTATTGTAAGGTGTTAATGAGGTGGTTAAGGTTGGGCATGGTGTCGGGGTGACCCATGATGGTTAATCAAACCCCTAGATATCCATCATATGTGTGTTACATGGACTAGAGCTTTTAGCTTGGTCGCGTGTAACCGTGTTTATTTATTTGTATAGTGCGTGATAGGAATTGGAAGCTGTGTTTTGAGCATTCAGGTGAGTTTCATAACCCCTCTTTTCTTATGATTTATTGGGCTGGAAATGATGCAAAGTATTTGGAAATGTTTTCATTACTGTGATAATGTGTTGTCAAAGATGCATGGACTATACGTGACTATTGTATGTTGTGTGCTACATGTTTTGTGATGTGATGTTGAGAATTGCCAACTAAGTCAGGGGGGATCACCTGCGGGTATCCATGGCCTGTTTAGTGGATGTTACTGTGGCCTAGCGAGCAGGAAGGTTACTTTGGGAGTATCCATGGCCTGGGCTAAGGGGGTAACCACAAGGACCTTGGTACGATATGAGACGTCTTGTGGTCGTTTGCTGGGTATTTGTGTGATTGATCGGATTTGCATGTTAGCCTCTATGATAGTTCATTTATTGTACTGCAATGTTTTCTTTATTATCACAGTAATTTACAGTTGGATTTGATTATTGTGTCTTAAACCTATGACTCTCACCAACATTATGTTGACGTTTTAAGAATCACTTTCAGGTAATCTTTTTAAGGATACGGAAGTTAGGAGGGGTGGCTAGTGAGACCGTAGGCATTGCATGCGGAGTCTATCTCCTAGAGTTTTTTTGCATTTGAATTGTTTGCTATTTGATTGTTTATTGGATGTTTAGACTTTTGGATCATGTTTCTTTGTGGTGTGACTTTGCTTTCGTAATGCAAGACTTCTTTATCTTGTGTTAGATATAGTCATGACACATTGTGTCTCATTTGTTTATCTATTTCATTTAGTTCTCTCTATTGTTGACACCATTGTGTTATGATGATATCCATGATGTTACGCCTCGTGTTTCCGCCTAGGCGGGGTGTGACAACACGTAGACTATGCAAGGTTGATATGGGATAAATTGAAAGAGAACATTGATGCTAATGTGAACAGAAAGTGTAAATTCTTTACATTCGTCCGGTACATTAAACTAATCATCCAAAGTTCAATGTATAAGTATAAGAATATATCTGAAAGAGAAAATGAAACTCATCTTCACGATGAGTTCATGAAGATAATCAATTATGTGAAGTCAACATCAACGAAGATGGGTTCGCCTATTCCTCAAGCATTGTTGAACCTCGCAGATAAGGATTCGAACGGATATAAGAAGTATGTTGGGCGTAGAGTTCCAATGGGTCAATCAGAACCGGTTGATCTTACCTAAGGAACACATAGGACATCTAGCGTCAAATCTAAAAAAAATCACATGCGAAAAAAAGAATGTTGTGGTAGTTGATGAAGAATTTGTTGGTTTAACATTGGCTAAGTGTCATTTATGTTTTAATGATGACAAATAAACATCCGAGGCACATAACATTACAAAAGATACCAAAAACCGAGCAGAACCAAATCAAGTTCTGGCGTGACAGTTGATGCTTTAGCACGTCATGTTCTGATCAATTACGGCTCGATTTTTGAAATTCGGCTTTCCTCTTGCCCAAAAAATGTGGATCTTTAAATACATGTATGTATATATGATAATTGAGCTATTATATAATCTCACAACGAGGTTTGGACTTAGAGAGATGATAAAAAAACAAGCCCTCCCTTTTCTGAAAGACACCAACTTAAACTCTTTACTTTATTCCTCTAGCCAAGGCCAAAACTCTTTTCTCAAACCTAAGACATTCATACTTTCAATAGACCATCAAACGAAATCATTCTGATGAGGTGTCATTTTATACACTTTTTCAGGGTCATTTAACCCCTTAAATCATGCAAATATGCTCAAAATACTGCTTAATCGTTTTGTTTTGTATTTTTAGCACTTGGATGGCATTTGGAGGAAATACACGTAACTTAGGCTCATTTTAGGAAGAAACAAACGAGATCACAACTCTACACCAAAATCGATGAAGAAAGGGCATACAGCGGCTAGAGACAGCGTCACAAAACTTTGTGACGACGTCTGGACATCAAAGAGACGGAATTTGGATTTCTAGGGACGGCGACTGAAGTAGCCGACTTAAAGGAACCCTAAGAAGTTTCGGGGTGGAGACGGCGTCGCAACTTACAAGTGACGCAGTCGTGCCTCTTTTGCTATATATACAAACATAAATTTAGGGTTTTAAAGGTGGAACTCGGGAGTCATATTTAGGGAACGATTTATATCAATTATTATGTCGATTTTTGGGTTCTTAAACCCTATTGTATCCACCTTAACTCCATGTTTTAATCAAGTGAAGATCTTCTATCCCTTTAACTTTCAATATGTCTTATTGTTTGCTTAATTGTTGTTCTTCGCTTTCCTTTAACATGTTAGACTAGATTTATTAGTGTTTTCTTATGATTGCATGAAACGTAGTTTGTAAATCCTTTTAATATTGCTTCTTGTTGATGAGTGTGCGCATTAGGCTCTAGAAAACTAGCTTCTTAATTTCTTGCGAAGACGTCTAAGGAAACGTGATTGTGTAGAAAGGATACCATCGCAACAGTCTTCATAATACCTTGCCCTAATATGGTTGATCACCTTTTAAGTGTTTGAACTTGTAATAGTCTTCATACTACCTTACTTGTGCGTTGTCTTAACGGAATATTACGTAGATGGCGGGTTCATGTGATTCATTCATGTATTAGGAAATACTTACACATTACATCACAAGTGTGACAAAGTAATAGTATTAGGAAGAGCAAACTAAGGAGTACTGTATGAATAAGTGAACACATTTGTTTACCTATATGAGTTTCCACAAGTAGATTATATTTAGATTAGATTTGTAGTTAAATTAGTTTAAAACCAAACCCCTTCACACCAGAGATTTTACAAATATAAAAATACAAAAATAATCTTCTTTCACCTCTTAGACCTTATTTACATTCTGTGTGAGATTTCCCAACACTATTCCCTGTGTGAACGATAAATTAACCCCCGAGTCTTGCCTATAGTACACTACAACAATTAGGTGCACTGCCTAGGGGCTGTAAAACTTCTTGTGAGTTTACAACGACCGCATCAAGTTTTTGGCGTCGTCGCATGGGGAATAGTTTAGGTTTCGAATTTTATTTAGCTTAGGTCTACTCACGAGATTCCCATCACGTGAGATTTTTATTTTTATTTTAATTAGCTCTCTCATAGTTTATCTTTTCTTTGTGTGTTTGTTTGTAATTTTCTTTTCAAGTAATCAAGTTTTTACGATGGATAACACCGACCCACCATCGCCACCTAATTCACCAGTTTCATTAATCACAAAGAAAATTTGTAAACTCAATTCATTCCTTGAATCATTAAACTTAATTCCTCATCATCTAACACACAATTTATTTGCACAAAAGAAAGTGAGGGAGACATAATGTTTGTTGAGTTAATTAAAAAGTATGATTATTCCGGTAAAGGAGAGTTAGGAGAATGCGATAATGTAGTAATAGGAGAAGAATTATGAGTAGAGTACTTTGACAAATTTCTAACTAGAAGCGAATTAGCATATCATAAGTACATAATATGTGCCCTGATTCTGTCTCTATTCTTGAGAAACCCCATCATTGTAGGAGGAAGTCCTTCGAACCTTAGAATACCATGCCACATAAGACATGTGCATGTAGAGAAGGCCTACATAGATCTTAATTCCTCTATAAACATCATGACTCGAATGCAATACAATTAGATCATGAGGAAACAACTTGAACCTAGGGAAGATCCTGAGAGTCTTAGAGGAATAAGTGATTTCACTGGAAGAGTCAGAGGGATGCATGTCTTTGAAGAAAATTTCACTTACGTTTCAGATTTCGTAATTTTTGAGGATATTAGTTCAGTTATAGACCCTAGATTGTCACAAGTAGTTCTTGGGAAGCCTTTTGTTGAACTATCCAACATGCCTCATGATTTATCATTAGGAATAATGAAGTTCACGAATGGAGCCAAAGAAATTGCTTATAAGATACCCCATAAGATAGAACAATTTGATTCATTGTCGGAGTTAGAGAAGGAGCATACACAATCGGTCTACTTTAGGAATGAGGAGGATAAGAAAAGACGAGTAGATTATGTAATGAGTAAGATATTAGGATTTTATAAAGAATGTTTGGAGCTTTGATCTGAATACCTGACTGGACTTGAGGGAAGTAGGACAGAAGGAGGAGTCACGTAAGGAGTGTGACTCCGAGTCTAGCTAAAAGACTCTCTAATAAACAAAAGCGCTTATTGGGAGGCAACCCAATCTTTTATTTTCTTGCATTTTAGGAGTGTCGTGTGTTTTTATATTTATTTATTTGTTTATATATGTTTGAATTCCATGTAATCATGCTTTGCTTTGTTTTTAACTTTGTCTTAATCGCAATCAAAGGTATTTTGTATCAATTAAGTTGTAAAGGAAAATATCCGCTTTCTAAGAACCATT
Source organism: Tanacetum coccineum (assembly GCA_026074375.1). NCBI lineage: Eukaryota > Viridiplantae > Streptophyta > Magnoliopsida > Asterales > Asteraceae > Tanacetum > Tanacetum coccineum. The sequence continues at coordinate 69,196 of BQNB010004173.1, read as the reverse complement.
TCATACATGTAAAATGAATCATTTAGATTAATTCGCGTCGTGTCTTGTGTTTCTTATGTGTTTGTTTCGAGTCATATGATTGTGCTAATGTTCTTGTGTTTATGTAGTAGTTTTTATAGGAGATAATTAATAGGATACTTGTGGAAATTTTTTTACAGAGTTTGGAATTTTTCCAGACGGCGTCACCACTCTAGCTCATGTCAAATTCGTATTTTCTTGAATTTTTGAAAAGTTAATTTTGTGTAATTTCTAAAAAATTTAATTTCCTAATCCTTACACAAAACCACAATTAAATTATCACATTCATCCTATCTTTATTTGTTTTCGTAGTGTCTAAACCCTAATAATTACTTTGTATATTATTATCCCATCGAATTTTACGCCAGGTGTAGTTATTTCTTGTCTTTGATTTGCAGTTTATATTTGATGAGGAGAAGCCCAGAAGTTCTTTGAATTTTTACGTGGACGATCCTTGGATGACGATTTAGCCAGGATCATTTGTTTCTTTTCCATTATTGAGCAAAACCAAAGGAGTACTAGTTTCTTTTGCCTTTTTCTTTTTCCCTTTATTTGTTTTTCGGATACATGTAAATATTAAGGGACAATGTTCAAAATAAGTGTAGGGGGGAAATAAAGCCTTAGAAACTATTCCTCCATTTGCCTTCGCTTTGTCCTTAAAAAGATGAGTAATATACTGAAACATAGCGTAGACAGTAATTTTGACCCAAATTTAAATTTTTTTATGGAACATATCGATGAAAACTTAGTATTATTAGCGTCTCATGGATAGGAGTTATATGACTAGCACAAAAACCCTATCACTCTAAAAAAAATTCCACCTCAAAAAGGTGAGGTTCGCCCCTAGATCTTTAGGAATACAAGCATCCATCTTTGATGCTTAAGATAATTTTTACCTTTAGCTTGCTCGAGTTAAGGAATGAGCAATCATATGTGTCGCGTTCATGGATTTGATCGTGCATGTGTCCTATATTTGCCTTTAGATTAGTAAGCTTAGTTGGACTGGCATGTGACCCTTTAACCTAATGAGTACGTTCTTAATCAATTGGTAAAGACTTGGACAGTGGACTACTAGTATATAAAATATCGTCAAACAGTAAGTGCGTAAAGTCCTGATGGGCTAGGGTTTAACAAGATCACCATTACTTTAATCTCTAAGATAGATTATAATTAAAATAAAGGATGCTTTATGCGGATGCGTTAATTGTGACAGGATTCAACGTGTCTAGGTCTTAGGAAGAAGTACCGCCTAAGTCTTAAGAATGATATGCCGCCTCGAGATAAGCACTCATTGCACTAAACAAACAAACCAACGTTTAATCGGATTTAATATGGCTAATATAGTTTTCTATTATTTGGCTTGACCGCTCTTTTATCTTCGGATTATCTTCTTGCGTGATTATTTTGTATTGACTTGATTTAAGTCGCCACCAAACATGTGTCACTTTCTCAGGCTGAACCCCCCTTATCATTAGAAGTAGGTTTAGCATAGGTTTAACATTAATTAGAAATAACATAGAATTAACTAGACTAATTAGTTAGAATAAAATACTGATAGAATATAAGGTTAACTTTCTCGCTGTTAGTGTTCGACACCCTACTTACCATGAAACTCCATCTTGACCGGGTACACTGCCCGTTAAAGTGTTGTTTTAGGAAAAGACGGCTAAATATAAATTTAAAATTTGGTAATCATTAAATACAACCTACACGACAGCACATCAAGTTTTTGGCGCCACTGCCGAGGAGTAAAAATTGTTTAATCTTTATTATATTAGTATTTTTAACCCTTAGCTTAGAATAATTTAATTAGCATAATTTAATTCTGATTGTGTGTTTAATTGTTTGTTTAAATTTTCGCATTATTTAATTGTTTTCAAAGTATTTTGTTCTGGTAGACCACCTGATACGGCGTATCCACCAGTTGGATACGACGTATCAAACTTTCTACCCAGATACATCGTATTGATTTCTGCAGTCTAAACAACGTATCATGTTCTTCCAAACAATACGGCGTATTCTGCAAACTCAATACGATGTACTGACCTTTAGAAGATCCATACGGCGTATTCAAATCGATTGAATACGGCATATCGATCACCTGACACAGTAGCAGAATTAAATTTGATTTCCGTGTTTAATTTTTTGTATCCTTTCTTTTTAGAGCCTATCCTACTGATTTAATGTCCTCTGTTTCAGGTGATGCATGACAATGAGTTCCACTAAGGAACTATTTACACCTTTGGAAAACCCGAAAAGAGTATTTCGTTCAAAAAGGAGGCTTTTCGAGACACCTGGTCTTGTAGAATCGAGTTCACCCGAATTTGATTTGTTTTCTGACGTCGAAGAACGATCGGAAGAAGAAGCTACAGAAATTATGACGGAAATAATGGAACAATAAATGAGCAAGACCCGCAGGGATTATGGGCCCGACGTTACTAGGCCCAAGATCAATACTGATACCCACTTTTAATTAAAGGGGCAATTTCCCAAAGAACTTCGCGACAATACTTTCAGCGGTTCAAAACACGAAGATGCAAACAAACACATTGAAAAAGTTCTAGAGATTGTTGACTTATTCCACATCCCAAATATAACTCAAGATCAAATCATGCTTCGAGCTTTCCCTGTATCCCTAACTAGAGCCGCAAGCTGTTGGCTTAGGAACGAACCAGTTGGTTCAATTTTAACTTGGGAAGTCCTGAAATCAAAGTTTCTAAGCAAATACTGGCCGCCTGCTCGTACTACAAAGAAAATGGAGGAAATTAACAACTTTCAGCAAGAACCTGATGAAAGCCTTTTCTAAGCTTAGGAAATATTTAAAGAACTCTTAATGAAATGTCCTCAACACTATTTGACTGATATGCAAGAGGTAATCTTGTTTTATAACGGGCTAGATGTTCCAACTAGACAAATCCTCGATTCGAAAGGTGCCATACCAACTAAGACAGCTGCAAATGCAAAAGTAGCCATCAAAGAGATGGCCGAATACTCTCAAAAATGGCACAATGGAACATCAAGAACCAAAAGTACTGAAACTTCTGACGGATTGGCCGCTATCCAGGCTCAACTCAATAGTCTCGGGAGAGAAATTAAGAAGGTAAACGAGAAGGTATATGCTGCTCAGGTGGGATGCGAACTATGCAAGGGACCACATTACACTAAAGACTATTCACTCAAAGAAGAAGGGAAAACCCTTGAAGAAGCTTACTATACGCAGTTTGGTGCACCCTACCAACCTGGAGGACAGTACAGAGCAGCAAGGCCAGGATTCTACTAAAGAAACAATGGAAATTCTTCGTACCCCGATCGAAGACAAACTATGGAGGAATCACTGACCAAATTCATGACCGAATCAGCAAAGAGACACGAGGAGAACTTGAACATAATCAAATAAATTTGAGCTTCTACCGATGCAGCTATCATAAATCAAAGAGCATCAATTAAGACCTTGGAGAATCAGATTGGACAGACGAGCAAAGTCTTACAAGAAAGAGGATTCATAAGTCTGCCCAGCTCAACGGAAATGAACCCAAGGGACCATGTCAAATTGATTTCAACTACTAAAGTTGATTCAACTAGGATACGCCATATCTGATTAGGTCCATATGTCGTATCGGACTCACAGATCAGTAACGTATTTTCTGAAACAGTTCCCTTTCCTAGGCGACTACATGATTACTGTTGTGATTAGCGGAAGGAGGCACATGAACTGAAGATTCTGGAAACCTATTCAATTGGGACCACAATTCATGACGAACCCTTGCCTCAGAAAGAAAAGGACCCATGAAGTTTTACTCTACCCTGTTTTATTCATAATGTTTGTTTTGATAATGCCCTTATTGACCTAGGAGCAAGTGTAAGTGTTATGCCATTATCTACCTTCACCAACCTCAGTTTAGGAGATTTAGCTCACACTAGGTTAACTATTAAACTGGCTGACAGAACGATTAAACATCCAAGAGGTATTGCTGAAAATGTGCTAGTTAGGATTGGTAAATTTATTTTCCTTATAGACTTTATTATCTTGGACATACCCGAGAATGACGACGTCCCTTTGATCCTCGGACGACCATTTTTGTCTACCGCCCATGCCAGGATAGATGTTTTTAAAAGGAAAATTACTCTAAGGGTCGAGGAAGAAAAAATTGTTTTCAAAAGCATTAAACCTGCCACTAGCTTAATTAGGAGGGTCTATATGTTAAAAACAAATCTTGATTCCAAAACCGAGCTTGTAGGAGAGGTTGTTAATAAATCATTTGACCCACACTGTGGTGATTATATTAAATTAAACGATTTGGATGTGCCTTTATAACCTAGGATGAATCAAGATGATAACTTTAAGCCAACCATTGATGAAAATGTTATTGTCAATGAGCCCACAAACGAATGTTGTTACAAAATGAAATTTTCTTGTATGATTGGGTATAAACATGTTATTGCTGACTTCCTCCGTACCTTGTCCATTAATATGATGACCAAACGTTTTTACAATTCTATAATTAGAGACGAAGGTGATCATGAAGGGAAGAAACTAGCCAGAACTTTGATTGACATACCTATTTTCGTTGGGAATTTTTCTATTATTTCAGGGTTCACACTCATTGACGATATGGATGGAACAAGTGGTGTTGTGCTCGGCATGCCATTTTGCAAGAAGTTTGTGTCATGCCAAAATATTATGGAGAAATTCGTACGTAGGGACGAGTGCCAGCAAGTAGAAGAATAATGAAGGAAGAAAAAGTCTAACTTAAAGACTAACCTGACTATTTTTAATTGTTTGTAATTTTTAATTGTTTGCTGAGTCTGTCTTCCCAGACATCCATACGGTGTATCGAACCCCTTTAGATACGACGTATGGACCTATCTAGACGTTATCAGTCTTTAATTTTTGTATTTAAATTCCTGCAACTTTAAAACATTTGTTTTTATAGGATGCAATACGGCGTATCCTTGGGTTTGGGATACGGCGTATTGACTCCCTGTACAGTATGTGTGTTTATTTTTCCGCATTGTAACCATTGTAAAACCGAGATGGAACTGCACGTTTTGTCTTCTAAACTTTTATGCAGGACCTTGCTGTAAAGAAATCGACGAATTGGTGATGGTATACTCTAGAAAAGACGTGTGTTGAACTCATACGGGCATTCTGACGCCTCTTCAACACACTTTTGCTTAAGAACTCAAATTGGAGAATCATCCTGAGCAAAATATTAAGGAGTTCCTCGTTCTAATTCTATTTCTCATTTTCTTTAAATGTTTTATCTATACAACGAGGACGTTGTATAATTTAAGTGGATGATGGAGAATTAGAACGCCTAATTGTCCTTCTATTTATAAAGAATATGCTATATGCTTAAAATTATGCCAAATTTTTTAAAAAAATAGCATACTTTTGCAAAAATTACTAGTTACATGACCTCGCACACAAATACCCTTAATATCAAATTGTGAGAATTAAGCCTATTCCGTTTCTAAACGTTTACTAAAAAATCCATAAAATTATGAGTGTGTCGGTGATGTAGTGGACTTTAAAACTTAGCTTGGTTTATCACTCAAGACCACAATGATGAGTACTATAGACTTAGATGGAGTAACCTGTTTAACTGGTAAATTTCTAGGAATGCACCAAAAAGCCTATATGTTGTGATATTAACTAACCACACTGGTTAGTTAAACCCCTATAACATTTTGCTTACTCTCACTATAAGAGTAAGATACCCCTAGAAAAACTTGTTGAGCCATTCCTGTCTTTTCACACTAAATGTCTATTTCGTTACACCTTTACACCTTAGCCTACCCTGTAGATTAAGCCAATGTAATCAAAGTTGCTAGTTGCTTTTATGTAAAGTTTTGTAATTCCTATGTCAAAGTGAAATTTTCTATCTTTGGTTAGGTCAGGAAATTGCACAATGCAATGGGAATGTAAATGTATGTAGCTCGTGTATTTTGCTACTTTCGCAATTATGTATTATGTCCGAATATGAAGTGTTTAAAGAAAAATTATCCAGATGAATTTTGATGGTGAAGACGGTGAAAATACACCGAGATTCGTATTGTTATGTTGAAAAAAAATGGAAAAATAGAAAATTGCAGTAAAAAAGAGAAGGAAAGATAGATAGTCGGTTCATCGAACTTAAACCGATAAATTACTTGGAGGATAAATTATTCGTTGATATGTGGTAAAAATCAACGATGTATAGTTTTGTATAAAGTGGTCGATATCACCACTTATCTTGTAAAAGTATGTATAAATAGGTATGATTAGGAAGTTGACCGTTATGGGAACGCCAACTTAGGTTGTCTTTGTCATTCTATGATCGAGATGTTTGTATATATTTCTGAGTCTTTATCATGGAATGGTTGGGGAAAGTTACTAGCAACTATATACCTTATTTGTTCAGGCTTAATCTATTTGTTTTATGAATTTTATTTAACAAGAATTTATTTCCCTTTCCTAATAATTAACCTTAGGTTTTACTCGAACGAGGATGAGATCGAGTCATACATGTCTATACCGTTGTTACGGCCATGTATGTGTGACTCAGCCACCTTGTTGGTTTATTACTTTTGGTGAAAGTTAGAAGATCCATACCCTATATCATTCTTCGTCCTATCCCTTGGTTATACTCGAATGAGGATGTGATCGAATCGCACATGTCTATTCCGTCATTACGGCCATGTATGTGTGATTTAGCTGCCTTGTTGGTATCGTACTTTTGGTGAAAGATTGTTAGAATGATTAACCCTTATAAGCCTTTAAAATAAACCCAATTTATCCTTAGCTCTAGTGGTGGAGATGTGTATCCTTGCCAAGCATATGATAGAAAACTAATCACGACCGAGCAATTAAGCATACCTATTAAATGTTATACCCTAGATTAGTTGAGTGATCTGAGTGTTTTCATTTCCCATATTTCGTGAGGTGCTTGGTTTTGTACATGTGATTTAATAAAAGAATGCTTAAAGGAAAAATCCTTAACTTCAGTTGGGATACATTTTTAATAAATCTCTAGAGTCTACTTGAGGACGAGTAGGATTCAAGTGGGAGGATATTTGATGACATCAAATAACATTACTTTTATAGCATCATTTATCTCAAGTAAATTACCCACTTTTATATAAATATTGCAAGAATTGTTGCTTAATTGCTTAAAGTTGTTAATTGCAGTAATTATGAAGTACATTGTGAAGACAAGCTAAAAGGCGCGCATTTTGAAGCTTAAATGATGATATTTTAAGATTGCTTATTTATGACTACATACGTCGTATCCAGCAAAGAAGATACGGCGTATCAGCGCCTAGACTTCACAAGAAAACGCGTTTGTTCAATACCTAATACGGCGTATTCTTCTAACTACATACGCCGTATCTAGTTGGTCAACAATCAAAGATCCTGCAGTAAATGTGATTGATAATAGTTATTTTTTATTGATTATGAACGTAGCGCGCACTCCAAGGAATACACCCCAATACGCCGTATTGACCTCACTCAATACGGCGTATCCACTCATTTTTAGAGACTATAAATAGAAGACTCAAAAACGAGTTTTCAGTGTGCTTATTCATATTCTCTATACCATAAACATAAAAGTTGATTTTATGAAGAGACGAAGAGTAGCCGAGGTCAAGCATCGATACTAATTCCATAAAAGACACCGTGTAATTCCTATACTCTTGTAATCATTCGACTTTTGGTATCGTTCGTTAACTCGGTTAGTTTACCTTGGTTGTTTGATTATACTTGTATTATTACAATGGTTATGGGCTAATACCCTCAGGTATTAGCCATGTTAATGAAGATTCAATGTTTGGTTTGTTTAATCTCGATTGCTTAATTTATCGTTGATTGTTTAATTATGTTTATCACCTCATACTTGTCTATGTGCTTGAATATGCGACCTATCATTCAACTGGGTCTAGTGAGACTGACCAAGTGATTTAGATACTGGGATAGCTTTCCATATCGTGTTTTAAATATTTGGACCAATAGGATCACAAATAATGTCCTATCTTTGCCTTTAGATTAGTAAGCTTAGTTGGACTGGCAGGTGACCTTTCGACCCAACGAGTACGTTCTTAATCAACTGGTAAAGACTTAGACAATAGACTACCAGTATATAAAATACCGTCAAGCAGTAAGTGGGTAAAGTCCCGATGGGCTAGGGTTTAACAAGATCACCATTGCTTTAATCCCTAAGATAGATTATAATTAAACTAAATGATGTTTTATGCGGATGCATTAATTGTGACAGGATTCAACGTGTCTAGGTCTTAGGAAGAAGTACCGCCTAAGTCTTAAGAATGATATGCCGCCGATGACATCAAATAACGTTACATTTCTACCATCATTTATAGCGAATAAATTACGCACTTTTATATAAGTATTGCAAGAATTGTTACTTAATTGCTTAAAGTTGTTAATTACATTAATTACGAAGTGTTTTGTGAAGACATGCTAAAAGGCAAACATTTTGGAGCTTAAACGATGATATTTGAATATTGCTTATTTCTGACTCAATACGCTGTATCCAGGAAAGAAGATACGGGGTATCAGCACATGGACTTCACAAGAAAACGCGCATACTCAATTCCCAGTACGGCGTATCCTACTGCCTACATACACCATATCTAGCATCGATAAACAATCAAAGATCCTGTAATAAATATAAAGAAGGAAAGATATATTTGATTGATTGTGAACGTAGCGCGCACTCCAAGGAAATTACCCCTACACGCCGTATTGACGTCATTTAATACGGCGTATCCACCAATTTTCAAAGCCTATAAATAGAAGACTCAAAAACGAGTTTTCGGTGTGCAAAATCATATTCTCTATACCATACACATAAAAGTCAATTTTCTGAAGTGAAGAAGAGCAGCCAAGGTCAAGCATCGATCACGATTCCATAGAAGACACTGTATAATTCCTATACTCTTGTAATCATTTAATTTTTGGTACCGTTCGGTAAAACATTTAGTTTACCTTGGTTAATTGATCACGCTTGTATATTTACAATGGTCATAGGCTAATACCCTCGGGTATTAGCCATCTTAATAAAGATTTAATGTTTGGTTTGTTTTAATCTGATTGCTTAATTTATCGTTGATTGTTTCATTATGTTTATCACCTAATACTTGTCTATGTGTTTGAATATGCAACCTATCATTCAACTGGGTCTAGTGATACCTAACAAGTAATCTAGATACTGGGATAGCTCTCCATATTGTGTTTTATATTACTGGACTAATAGGATCACAAATAATGTTCTATCTTTGCCTTTAAATTATGAGCTTAGTTGGACTGGCAGGTGACCCGTATGTTTCAACAAGTATGTTCTTAATTAATTGGTAAAGACTTGAACAGTGAACTACCAATATATAAAATAACGTTAAATAGTAAGTGGGTAAAGTCCCGATGGGCTAGGTCTTAACAAGATCACCATTGCTTTAATCCCTAGATAGATTATAATTAAACTAAAAGGATACTTTATGCGGATACGTTAATTGTGATAGGGTTCAACGTGTCTAGGTCTTAGGATGATGTCCCACCTAAGTCTTAAGAATGATATGCCGCTTTGAGATAAGTAATCATTGCACTAAACAAACAAACCAACCTTTAATCGGATTTAATATGGCTAATACAGTTTTCTATCATTTGGCTTACACCGCTCTTTTATCTTCTGATTGTCTTCTTGCATGCTTATCGTGTTTTGAATTGATTATTGTCACCATAAAACCTGTGCCAGTCTCTCAGGCTGAAAACCCCCTTATCATTAAAACTAGGTTTAGCATAGGTTTAACAAGTAAACAGAATTAATTAGATTAACTAAAATACCGATAGAATATAAGCTTAACAACCTCGCTCATAGTGTTCGACACCTTACTTACCACGAAACTCCACCCGATCGGGTACGCTGCCCGTTAAAGTGTTGTTTTATGATAAGTCGGCTAAATATAAATTTAAAACTTGGTAATCAATAAATTAACCCTACACGACAGCACATCAGCCGCCTCAAGATAAGCACTCGTTGCACTAAACAAACAAACTAACGTTTAATCGGATTTAATATGGCTAATACAGTTTTCTATCATTTGGCTTGACTGCTCTTTTATCTTCTAATTATCTTCTTGCGTGATTAATGTGTATTGAATTGATTTAAGTTGCCACCAAACCTATGCCAGTCTCTCAGGCTAACCCCCCCCCCCCCCCCCTTTATCATTAGAAGTAGGTTTAGCATAGGTTTAACATTAATTAGAAATAACATAGAATTAACTAGACTAATTAGTTAGAATAAAATACTGATAAAATATAAGGTTAACTTTCTCGCTCTTAGTGTCCGACACCCTACTTACCACGAAACTCCATCTTGATCGGGTACACTGCCCATTAAAGTGTTGTTTTATGATAAGACGGCTAAATATAAATTTAAAACTTGATAATCAATAAATACAACCTATACGACAGAACATCAACAAATAATACCTAAAACAGAAAAATATTTCCCCACAAAGAGACAAAAAGAGAGCGTCCTGATAAAGTGGACGGCCCCCTAATATATCTGGGACCGTTAGGAAATCTAGGACCGTCATCTTGTCAGGTGCTTTTAAAACCAAAACCTTTAATGTATTTTGGGTACATCTTATAAATGTTAATTTTATGTAACATTTTTCTCCCATGAAACTTTTAATGTATCAAATTTTAATCAATTTGTATTTCAAATACTAAGAGATTTTTATATTTAAAATAAGAGGTATAAATGTGATTAAAATGTGATAGAAGAATGTGATCATTAAGACTCTAAGTGCACAACTTCTACCCACATGTGTGAAACAATTTCGAATCTCGGTACACATGTGTAGGGGGAGTATTTCAAAAGAACAAAACTCTCAAAGTGTTAAAATGTCTTGATTTCTATCAAACACTTTAATTGATTTTCAAGGTTTTATGGTTTTGATCACTATACCCAACAACCAATTAACTCACGACGTCGATGAAGTCATAAGGTGGTTAAGGTTAGGTATAAGTCCTATGATCCAACCAGAACCGGAGGGATCTACCCATGGACATTTCATAGTTAGACTAGAAGTCTTTAGGTATGAATGGAGATGAATGAGAATAAGGGACAAATGTAGAGTACGACATAAGTTATCACCGGAATAATTACAACACGGTGATAGTAATGACGTCTTGATAAACATTGAAGGGGTTGAAGAATAAAAAAGAAATGTATGGATAAAGGGTGAAAATAAAGAAGCCTCCACACAACTTAAGCAGAAACTGGGTCAATACATAATCTATCAGATATCACCAAGATGATGTCTGGTATTAAAGAAAGTCATCATGTACTAAGTGATGCAAAGCACAACCCTTCCCAGCCATTTGAGTTTCTCTCAAAAGAGACTTGTCGCATTTGTCATAGAGATACACACATTATCTATTGACATCTCACTCCAAGATTGTTGATATTGAATAGGTGACAGTCAGCTCCAGCCTCTGATTACTAAAACCAAAGTGCACAAATCAAGTCTAAAGCCAAGAGAGATCAAATTATAAATCTCACTAGGACATAGTCCATATATAACACTTTTTGTTCATCAAAATACAACAATTTGTAACAAGAGTCCTACACATTATCCTTGTGATCTTGCCAGAACATCAGAGTGATACTCTTTAGTATTCACAGTGACGATGGAAATCCTTCAAGTGTCAACATCAAACAGCACTGCAGTAGGTGACTTGCGAGATTCTATATGAATCAAACTTGTGATAACTGGATATCGATTTGGTCCAGTAAATGAATTGACGACTTAATTAGAAAGATAGTAACTATCTGATTCACTCTTATCGTGTTGTTTGCTTTGAGACGTTCCGGTAATGAGAACAGGTAAGCATGGTGAATCTAATACATATGTGTTAGAAGATCCTACGCTTTAAGCTGGAACCCTGTCAAGAAGGTTCTTCCAAATTGAACCTACCTGATCACATGTCTGTCACGGATGCAAAGCCATATTCGTCCATATTTGCTGTTTATTAATAACATTCAGATGCAGGTACAAATGTCGGTGTTGCATCCTCGTTTCAGCCAATTCTGATTCATTACCACATGCTCATGCTCAAGCTTTTAAGGTCAAACTTTCAGCATCGTGACTGTCGCTGCTAAACAAAAATGTTATCGGTCAGAAAGCTCAAGTTCATGTCATAATACTCTTTCGTAACTCTGATAATCACGACTTTTCTCGGTATCATCAAAGATCTTCAAAGTCAAACAAGATAGGGGAGATTGTTAGCCTGATGAAGAAGAGGAGATTGGCAGCTTTCAAGACAAATATGAGCATGTTGGTCAAAAGTACAAGTTGATCAAGAAAGTCAAATCAAGATGATTCAAGACAAGGAGATGATACAAGATTAAAGATCTCAAGCACTCAAAGTCAAAAGACAAAGGATCAAGATCAAGATCACAAAGCATGAAGGAACAAGTCCATTACAAACAAGAAAAGACAAAGACACGACCGAAGAAGGCAAAGCATTGGGGAAGATAAAGTCAAATCAAGATAACCTCACCATTGGGGGAGATTGTTAGCCTTAATTTTATTAAGTTAAATAAGAATGTTATCGGTCATCTTAGTTATTGTTAAGTCTTAGTTTTTGATAGGTTAGTTGGGTTTAACAGTCTTGGACTTTAAGCTACTATTGTCCATGTTTCGGGCTAAAGCCAAACAACAAGCCAAGCTCGGTCCAAAGGAAATCCCATACGCCTAACATAAGGCATAGACTATAAATACCCCTCACCTCATGTAGTGAAGGATGTTGGTTGCCATTGTTTCACACATAGTAATCATACCACTCTTCCTTCTTTCTCTTATTTCTTTCTCTCTCTACATCTTTCTCTCTCTCTAGCTTTACTAGTTTCGGCTTATTGGTTATGGCTTATTGGTTGTGATATGGATTAGTAAGTGGGACAACACTCACATACTCTTTTACCATCATTCCCATGAAACTTGAACCTCAATAACTTCCACAAGAAAGTTCACCACCTCACAACCCTCATGTTTCAAACATGGATGACTTCCCACCACATCCACTACCATCACCTCGCTTTGCGCATCCACCGCAAGGAGTTGGATATACATCACTACCACATCAAAACCTTTCACCACCATTATTCATCATTATTGACACATCTATATATTCAAAAAAATCCCTCCTGAAGTCTTGGAGTCAAGACAAGCACTCACTCACCAAATCATATGCCAATGTTGTAGAAACTCATGTGAAGATATTGGAATGCTTCGCCAACAAATACATCTCATGTTTGAATAGATTCAAGAAAATACTCCTCAAAACCACCTAGAAAACCTACAACACCTTAGCAACCATAACACCTTGAACTTTTTGATCCCATATGACATATTAAACCCTCACCTCCTTCAATGTCGATGTTGTGGAAACAAAAGGGATCAATTACAAAGCCTACAAAAAGGTATCCATTTCATATGCACCTATATTTGACACCACCTTGGATCTTCATCCAACCCACCATACTTCCCAAACTAAACACTATGATGTTTAGTCACCTTTTGGATTATATGAGCAAACTTTTATCCCAAGATTTTCTATCTTGTTTATTTTTTCGAGTTTATTTTTCTATTTTTTTCTAGTTGCTATGAATGCATCTTGTTGTCTCTTTTTATGCCCTTTTCTCTTATAACAAAAATGGCATTATTTATATATGTGTCGTGATGATGATGGTGGTTGTATGTCTATATATGCATGTGTTGTTGTCATATATATATATATATATGCTTGTCTACTAACTTTGTTTTGTAGCACGCCTCCATAGCTAGATTTCTTGGTGCCCCAAACAAGGGGAGCATCCACGAGGGGGAGCACTTGCAAAACGTCTTTTTATTATTTTGCATTCGTCACACATCTTTCATACGCGCCTCTACAACACTTTTTGCTTTGACAAAAAGGGGGATAAGAGAACTAAACTCACCACTAAAAACTTTTTTATAACACTTTCAATTAATATGAGTTTATAATTTGTCATCTTCAAAAATAGGGATATTGTTAATACAAATATTCACGTAAAGACGATATTTATATTTAATGATCTTCAAGTTTTGATAATAACAAATATAATGTCATACTACGTAAAAGTTTAGGTAAATAGGTTATTTAGTCGTAAGTTTCCATACCGACGTCAAATCACTTAAGGTATGAATGGAATTATAAAGCATTAAGAATGATCAAAGAATATATTTTGTCATGCATACTAGTTTAATCATTTGCATAAACCCATGTAAGATTGCTTACATCTTTACTATACAAATGATTTCAAGTAAACACATACTTAGTAAATAACTAGTTGCACACAAAATAAGATTATGGAAACAATCTTTCCATATCTTTTCAAATCTAGCAAAATCTTTTCATTTTAATGTTAAGAAATATTTTGCTTCTAGAAACTTATACTAAATAAGTTATTTAGGTACAATTAGAAGATTTTGTAAAGATTTTTGGTTAACCACTAAATGACAGAAAAATGACTAGTGTAGGCCACAGATCCACCAAAATACAAAGACGGATCCCACGATAGTGGATTCGTAGATCGGTAGAAGCCAGATTTAAATTCATCTTTCTTTCCCTATAAACAGAAGCCATATGTTTTCAATTCAAATCACCCTTTCCCATTCTCTCTCTATAATAATTGGTTTAGCTTTTGCATTTATTCATTCTTTGATCATTATAATTATTATAATCCATTACAAGTGATCCAATCATTTCCACTCTTTAGTGAAGAACACAAAAGAAGATCTCAAGACTTTAAGTGTTATTAGTTTAGTCTAGTTGTGTCATCTCATTGTTCTGATATTTATCCACCATCATCTATCTTCTTGTGTTATCATTGTTGTGTGATTGGTTAGTATTTTAGGCCTTAAAATACATAGTGAAGTTTAGGTTGGTTCTACCTTGAAGTAGGACTCAGTATTTAGCTTAGTATCGGAAAAAGTGTAAGCGACGTTGTACGTTTTCTTTGTCTAAAGGGAGCTTGTTGACACAGTGAAGAGAACTCTCGAGTTGGGTACTCAGAGAGTGGAGTAGGGCAAATAGCAGCTTCGTAGCCGAACCACTATAAATCATCTTGTCACTGGTTTGATCTTTCCTCCCTTTACTTACTTACTTATTGCATTTGTTTATTTACTTATTGCATTGCTATCATATACATACATGTATATCTATTGAGTTCATATAAGAAACAAACCTAAGTTTTAATTTTTAAACAGTAAAAATTATTCACCCCTTTCTAGTTTCAACAAACACCACAATGTTAATCAGTTAGATCATGATGTTCGTCATTTTTTTCTTTGAAAAACTTTTTCTTTATTATTACAATGTTCATCAATTTTCTAAAAAAATCATGTTGTTATTTTTCTAAAAAAATCACAATGTTCATCAGTTTTTTACTCATTGGGGTTTAGGTTTTTTGGTTTTGTTCATCAGTTTTTGTTTTGCTACTATGTTCATTAGTATTTTTGTTTGTTCTTCAGTTTATGTTTAGTATTAGGTTGTTCATCAGTTTTTTTATTAATTATGCTTTGGGGTATAGGGTTTAAAGTTTAGGGTTTAGGATGTAGGGTTTAGGGTTTGGGGTCCTTGGTTTTGTTCATCAGTTTTTGTTCATTAGTTTTTGTTCTGCAAATATGTTCATCAGTATTTTTGTTTGTTCATTAGTTTATGTTCAGGATTAGGTAGTTCATTAAATTTTTATTCATTAGAGTTTAGGGTTTATCAGTTAGTCTTACTCATTAGTTAGTTTTCCTCATCAGTTAGTCCTGCTAATTAGTTAGTCTTGCTCATCAGTTAGTCTTGTTCACCAGTTCGTTAGATTTTTTTATGAACAACATCACAATGTTCATCAGTTAGACCACGTTTGTGACAACTGACGATTTTAGGTTAAGATTTATTCTATAAACTTGAATGTTTTATTCTAAACAAGTAAATAATAGACTATATGTATAACCGTTAGGTTATCCCGCGTATAACGAGATACATCTTTGAATGTATCCCGTCACTAGACTAATTTAGTCTACCTTACCCAAGCATATTAACATCCTCATGGGCATGATTTTATAATCATATACATTCGGTTTTATAAATTTTACGTAAATCTTTCAATGCATGCATGCACAACATACACAATACCCTCACCACCTTTGAGATAATACTTCTACGTATTATTACACTTTCAAAAACCACACTTCCTTCCCCTTTTGACTAGCCAAAATCAGCCCACCCTTATTAAGGTATGCCAACATCTTCTTTCCCAACTTGTAACACCACCTTACCACAACCATGTTATGCACTAAAGCCATAAAACATGGTACATTTTCTCCTCCCCTTGTCACTCTCATATGGTCAGCTCAAGGTGCTTTCCCAAGCCCCAACTCCTTTTTCTCTTCTCATGACATTAGACCATGCAAGTAAGTAAAGCCCCTTATGACCCTTCCATAAGTTGCACTATATATGAAACCCGCTAGCAAGTTAATGCAACAAATACAAACACATTTAAACACACATATTATCTTAGCTCATCTCAAGATCCTAGGAAGATGCCAAGAAATTAGGGTTTTGTATTGTAAAACTAGGGTTTTTTAAGCTTCAGGTTAACATTAGTGCATTTCTCGAACATCATAAGCATCACCATTTCGGGTAAGTGTCCTATGAAATCTATTTTACTCTTTCATATCACCCATGTAAAATTTTGTGTTACAAGTTGATTTAAACTTTGTTACAAAGTATACGAAATTTGTCCACAAAATGGGTCGTCTTGTGAGCTTGTTTTAATTTTCTTACTAAACACTTTTGATAAATCTCTTTCAACCACAAGATACTTGAATGTCTTATGAAGGTTTCTACGTAAGTTTTATGGTCTACGGAGTGCGTTTGGTATTTTAAAATAATTGTACAAAAATATGTATCGATCAGCTAAAGCTGATTACTCCCGCGACTTGTAACAGTCTTTTGAAGGCCTTAAACTTTGAATTAAGAGCTGTAATTTATAATGGTTGGAAAGCTAAGACATAGGTCTAAGTGTGGGAATCTGTTTCATTGAAAGATGTTAAAAATTTAGTTAGTTCTGGTCGTTTGAAGTCGGGTAAACTATTTGGACAACCACTATTTTTCAGCACTATTAGAAAAGTAATGTTTACTTCTTTTTCTAAATGTTTTTCACATGTGAAACTTTTTAAAACTATAGCACAAGTCTATATGGGTGATAAAACTTTCTAAAACTCATATGCATATAGAACACATCATTGTGACCCTAAGGCGTCTTATTGAATTAGGCCACGTTTAAGACGTATTGTTTCATCAAGCTTGCGTATTTTATTCCCGTTATTACTACTTGTTGAGGTGAGTTTTCGTAGCCCCGTTTTTTACACATTGGGGGAGAATACATGCTCGATTGTTTTTCGTATGGACAAGAGTACTTAAACATTTACGTATTGCCTAAGTTACCCTTTTGTGAGTCTTCGTAGCCCCGTTTTTCTTTTCACTCTTTGGGGGAGAATACATGCTCAATTGTTTCTTATTGACACAAGTACTTAAACATTTACGTATTGCCTAAGTTACCTTTTTGTGAGTTTCATATCCCCTACTTAACTTGTTTTAATACTCGTTTTGAACTATATTGAGGTGAGAATACATGCTCATTTGTTTTAGCGGTTTCTAAATCAATATTAATACTTTTCAAGACATTGTGAGTGACACAATGGTCTCATTTATTTTCAAGATGTTATGAGTGATATAACGGTCTCAAGACATTGTGAGTGATACAATGGTCTCGTTTATTACAAGACGTTGTGAGTGATCCAACGGTCTCAAGACATTGTGAGTGATACAATGGGCTCGTTTGTTTTCAAGACTTTTGTGAGTGATACAACGGTTTCAAGACATTGTGAGTGATACAATGGTCTCGTTTATTTTCAAAACATTATGAGTGATACAACAATCTCAAGACATTGTGAGTGATATAATGGTCTTGTTTATTTTTAAAGATATTGTTAGTGATACAATGGTCTCTAAAACTTTTTCAAGACATTGTTAGTGATACAATGATCTCTAAAACCTTTTCAAGACATTGTTAGTGATACAATGGTCTCTAAAACTTTTTCAAGACATTGTGAGTGACATAATGATCTCTAAAAACTTTTTCAAGACATTCCAACAATAAAACTTTTGTGGGTAAATATTAAATAAATATTATGGAGTTAAGTTTAAATTTATAAGTATAACTTCAAAAAATAAACAAATAACCCTTAAACTTTCTACCCCTAGACTTTATATTCTAAAAATACAACATATATGTTGTTTTAAAAATACAATATATATGCACAAGATTATTAATTATTAAAATGAAAACACGAATTAATGTGTATATAGATAAATAGACGATGTTGTACGTATACGAATAACTCGTGTTTTTCATCTTTATGAGTTTAAGTAAGGATATCCCGAAAAAAAATATTATTTTTACTATATGCGCTCAATAAGGACACATTGTTATTTCATTTTATAAGTTTATCGCATGCGTGCACAGGTTTTAATATTAAATACGACTAAATTATTATTAACACACAATAATGTAATTGACAAACATGTAGATTATCATTCTTTGTTTATTATGATAGGAAACATTTATTATAACTATTACAACTGTTTAAATTAAGAAAAACCCCGTTCACAATTACTGAAATAATGATAAACAAGATTTTCAATGTGCAAATACTAAAAAATAAAAACACTTACGAAATTAACACTTAATTAAAATTTAATGTGTAAATCTCGTGTGTACACGGGTATTTATGTGTTTCTGCATAACCTAATTGTATTGTATAAAGCGCCGCTAAAAGATACTATCTATGCCTTAAACTTGTTAAAATGGCTTGCCAACTTTTTTCATTGTTGTAATGACAATGTATTGGTATTTGATGTGTGTATCTGGCAAACAACAACCCGTTTCATATTGATGCATAAAAAAATTATGTGGCCTAATGTGGGGGTATTGGCCATATGCTTTTTGAGAACGATATATTAACGAAAGTGATAACTGTAAGTAGGGAATGATTGTTTATTTTTTATTATCACCAAAATACAGTACAATAAATATAGATACATAGATAATTCTAGAACCGGGCTTGAGCCCACTACAACACATATGCAAATATACGGGCTAACACTTTTCACCTTAGTACTTATGGGAAAAAACAAGCCATAAACCCAAGTTAATAAGGTATGAAATCCCAAAGTGATAAGCTTATCAGCTTATCTAGTTTAATAAGCTCTCTATTACATAACTTATTAATTTTTAAATAATTTTTTTCTAATCCAATGATTCAACTATATCAACATGGTTAACCAAAAAGTAATACAAAATTATCAGCTTAATGGGATCTGAAAAAGCCAATAAGCTCAACTCTGTGAGCAAATAAGCTTTTCACCTTATAGCTTATGGCCAAAAATAAGCCATAAGCTCAAGTCGATAAGCTTAGTTGTCCCACAGTGATGAGCTTATCACCACGATACTCTGCCTCGGACCCTGGATGAGAAAAGCGTTGGTTGACGCTTAGAGGACCAAGAGAGTAAGTTGTTGCCAAGAAAAACACAGTAACCTGAAGTCGAGCGTCTAGTAGTAGGACAACCAGCCCAATCTGCATCTGAATAAGCAACCAAATATGTAGTAGAGGATGAGAATAACTGCAAACCATAATCCAAAGTACCACAAACATAACGCAATATCCTTTTAAGAGCGGAGAAATGAGGCTCCCGAGGATCATGCATATGAAGGCACACTTGCTGAACCGCATAAGAAATATCTGGTCTAGTAAAAGTAAGATACTGAAGAGAACCTGCAAGTCTCCGATATAAAGTCGGATCAGAAACCACATCACCTGTATCACCTAGCTTGGACTCAGTATCAACAGGAGTCCGACTGGGATTACAATTAACCATACCAGCCCGCTCAAGAATTTCAACAGCATATTTCTTCTGAGATAAAAACATCCCTGAAGAATCTCGAGTAACAGAGATGCCCAAAAAATAATTAAGAGAGCCCAAATCTGTCATAGAAAATTCCTGATGCAAGGAACCAATAATCTGCTGTAGTAAAGTCGTGGAGGAAGCAGTTAGAACAATATCATCAACATATAATAACAAATAAGCAGTATCTGTCCCCTGTCTGTAAATAAATAAAGATGAGTCACATCGGCTATGATGAAATCCAACTCTAGTAACATATGAAGCAAATCTCTGAAACCAAGCACGAGGGGCTTGCTTGAGCCCATAAAGAGACCTCTGTAATAAACAAACATAGTCAGGGTGAACACAATCCCGAAAACCTGGAGGCTGATGCATATAAACCGTCTCAGATAAATCACCATGTAAAAAAGCATTCTTGACATCAAGCTGATGAACAGGCCAATGTCGAGAAATAGCTAAACTAAGAACCGTCCGAATAGTACCCGGTTTAACAACCGGACTGAAGGTCTCATCAACATCCAGACCCTGTAACTGTGTACTGCCATTTGCTACAAGACGAGCTTTGTAGCGACTAAGAGTACCATCCGCCAGATACTTATGGCGAAAAAGCCACATGCAACGAACAATATTTGCGTCCGCAGGACGAGGCACAAGAGTCCAAGTGTTATTTTTAATAAGTGCATGATATTCGTCATTCATAGCATTTTGCCAGTTAGGATCATTAAACGCATCCCGATAAGATTTAGGTAAAGGTGAGATAGAGGACACATGAAGATTGAGACGTTGGGTGGGACGAGTGGTCCCGTCACGAGACCGTGTGATCATAGGGTGAGTCGAAACCGTGTTCGGGATAGGATTGGGTTCGGAAATAGTAACCTGGTGAGGTAAGTGTTGACTTTGAGCAGTGGATAGGGGGAGTTTGGTTGAGATGAAGTGTGGTTGTGGGCCGCGGCATGGTCATGTACTAATGGTTGTGTTTGGGTTGCGTTAGCAGGGGATGTTATATGAATTGGTGTTTGGTGTTGAGCCACAACAGCCGGTGGAGAGGTGGGATGTGTTTGGGCCGATGCAGATAAATGGGTTGTAGTAGCATTTGGATGGACAGTGGATGTATTTGGAGGATGGGGAGATATGGGCTCGGTAGAAGTTAACCGAGGGATTGATAGCATGGGGTCGTAGTAATCATCTAAAAATGCATAAGTGGGTGCTGTGGGTGATTGATGGGAGGTATATGGAAAAACGGTTTCATCAAATGTAACATGGCGAGATATAATAATTTTGTTGGTTTTCAACTCAAGACATCGATACCCACGATGATTGGATGCGTATCCCAAGAAGATCGAGGGTGTGGCCCGTGGTTCAAGTTTGTGATGAGGAAAAAGGTGAGGGTAACATAGACACCCAAATGTGCGTAAAAGGCTATAGTCCGGATTTTTGGCGAACAAACGGGTGTATGGTATTTCGTTGTTTATAGCGGTGGATGGTAAAATATTGAGTAAGTGTATGGCCATGTGTTGAAGGACTTCAAACCCAAAAGGTAGGGTGAAGATTGGGCATGAAAAAGAAGGTTACGGAAGAGGTTATTTATGGTCGGACCATGCGTTTCGGGATTACCAATTTTGTTGAGAGGTTTTGGGACATGAGAAACGAAACTGGATCCCATTGTCAGAAAATAGTTTATGTAGGTTACGATTGTCGAATTCACCACCATGATCACACTGAAATGATTTAATTTCACATTTAAACTGAGTGTGAACGTATGTACGAAATAATATAAATTCAGACAACACATCAGACTTATTAAGCAAAGAATAAGCCCAAACAAATTGCGAGTAATGATCCAAATACAAAACATAATACTTATAACTGGAAATACTCGGAATGGGTGAAGTCCACACATCCGAGTGAATGATGTCAAAACAGGAAGTAACCAAAGTACTGGAACTAGCAAATGGAAGCCTCACGTGCTTGCCAAGTTGACAAGCATGGCAAAGGACGGGAGGCTTCTCTTTATTACAAGAAATAAATTTATGAGAAACGAGGCGACGTAGCACTTCACTTCCTGGATGTCCAAGATGTTGATGCCACGTATGCTGACTCACAAGGAAAGCATGTGGAATTGGAGATGGAGCTGTGACCGGATACAAGTCCCCGGTACTATCACATCGGAGAAGCACCCGACGCGTCATGAAGTCCTTAACAGAAAAACCAAAAGCGTCAAATTCAATAGTGCAATTATAATCACGAACGAATTGACGAACATAAATTAAATTTTTAACAATGTGAGGTGTAATCAGAACATTCTTTAGGTGAAGATTTTTGAACGGAGTTGGCAAAATGCTATGGCCTGTATTAGTGACGGGTATGGAGTAACCGTCACCAACCGAAACGGACAGATATATACACGAATTAAAAATAGAACTAGGACTAGTGATAGAATTATTTAAATGAGAACTCGCACCTGTGTCCATATTCCAAGCACCAGTAGTGAGATCGTGGAGAGTTCCGGCAGTAAATGCATGAGGCAAAATGGTCTCCGTGGATCCGGTGTGAGCCTGTTGGGCCTGATTCACAAACTGGGCCGAAGGAACTGTTTAAGCCAGCATCACATAGTTAACAGGTTGTTGGGCCTGTTGTGGAAACTAAGTTGTGCCAGGCTGAGTAATGGGCTGCACAAATTGTGTTGGGCCTAGTAGTTGGGTTGGGGCCTTATTGGGATACACGGTTGGACCAGTGTAGTTGTGTCGGTACATAGTAAAACCAGGAGTGACCAACATTAGAGGCTTAGCATAGTGGGCTAGGGAAATGGGATGCTAACTGGCCAGGACTAGTTGCTAGAATAGATACTACAGTAGGGTACAAAGGTTGTCATTGGTTGATTTTGAAGAAGTTACCAATGCGAGTTGTCCTACCCCAAACTCCCAAATATTTTAACTAATAAGTCTTCAGTGTTATCCTTTTTCTTTTCAACAGTACCATGCATATTAGGTTTAACAGTCACATCATGGACAAATTTGCACCCGTCACCAAACCGACAAGTCCCTTTGGCGAAATTAAAACAAGGTCTCCAAGATTTAACTTGTGGAGTAGCTTGAAGTGTATAGGAGTGACGGGAATTACCTGAGTCAGCCATAAGCACTATAGGAGACGAGGACGATGAATCCACAGGTAGAGATAGCGACTTGGACTTGAGCCTCATCTCCTCGGTGATCAACATGGAGCGTGCAGTTTTAAGGCCAGGAAAGACATCTTTGTGGTGCATGTATCCACAAACTTGGTCATATTTGTTGGGAAGACCTTCAAGGGCATAGTGAACGAGATCTTCATCGTTAACACGGGAGTCAAGACTCGTCAAAACGTTAACGATTGAGTCAATCATTTGGAAGTATGATTCCATACTTAAATCACCGAGCATAAATAACTAATTTTCCCCTTTAATGCGTTGGTGCGTGAGCGTTTATTATCTTTGACAATGGTGGATATGAAATCCTAAGCTGCCTTAGCGGTAGTGGGACGTTCCACGACCAATCGTTTTTGGAGCGGGTCTGAGAGGGTTGAGAAGATCCATGAAAGTATGACCTTGTCCACTTTGAGTTCGTCGGGTGTGAGTGGGGTAGGGGTACTCGTACCAGTTTCAGTGGGGGTGCCATGTATGTATTTTTGCACATCATAACTGTAACATAATTGGTCAAAGAAGAATTCCCATGAGCCGAAATTCCAATCTTCAAGATCGAGCTTGACCGGGACTCTTGTAAGGAGGTGGTGGTGTGTGACAAGTGACAGCTTCTCCAATAGAGTGATCACTAGGTTGTTGTTTGTTCCTGTCATGATGAGATGATATGCGAATGATTAAGGTGATGCGAGGGTTTGAGTTTGTAGGGGACTTCTCAGAGGTATAAACAAAGGAAGTAAACCAAAATAAAACGTGACCTTGCACAATTGAGACTTCGCGACCTAAAGCACGAAGAATACGGAACACGATTTGCGTGGAGTAATGACCTAGCACACTCACCAACGCAAATCAAAGAGTTCAACAGGAAAAGAAAAGTGATGGTTGTTTTAGGGTTTTGGTGAGGATCGTTGACTGTGATACCATGTAAGTAGGGAATGATTGTTTATTTTTGATTATCACCAAAATACAGTACAATAAATATAGATACATAGATAATTCTAGAACCGGGCTTGAGCCCACTACAACACATATGCAAATATACGGGCTAACAATAACAACGAATGGTTGAAGCTAAGGCAGACCTATATGTGGTTCTCTAATGCATACCAAGATAAAATCTTTTGGTGTTTCGTCTTGATTTGAAAATCCCTATTATTATTGTGCATTTCTGGAAAATGTTACAATAAGGCATATATAGTCGAAAACTTGAACTGTCAATGATTAAAAGTTGAAGCATTGAAATCATACCAACTTAACATGCTATTGGTATGCTGTGGTGGCGAATAAGGCTATGTGGCAGCTCGAGGTACGTTCGAAATAGTGCATGGTTAACTTTGTTAGATAGCGAGAGGTCTTTAACTTTCATTGTGAATCTAAATAGTGAAAATAGACCGGAACGCAGTATTAAGTTCTGCAAGGTGGAGTGGTGAGAAGTTACACTTAATTTCGTCGGTTTATTGTGACCCATTCGTAAGAGCTTTTAAAAATGCTTTAGTAGCAAAATCTAGATAAATCAAATTAGCACACTCCTGCAAAGTGATTAAAAGTGAATGAATGATAACTATTATGATTTAAGTTCATTTGGATACCAAACTTAGCTTGGATATTGGAGGACTCATCTTCACCTTTCATCTTCATATCATCCGACGGAGATTAAATCCCCAATTTACACTGCAGGGGTATCTTGGTCATTTCAGTCCACTATATAAATATATTTTTCTTTAACAAACACTCATTTAACACACACACAAAGCGTGTTTTTTCTCTCTCTACCAACAACATATCAATCACCACCAGGAACAAATTTATTAGATCTACTCCTAACATCTAATCATCACGAGCATCAATATGAGCATCACGAACATCTAATTGATCGATCTTCGATCGATTATCTCCTTCTCCTGTTGATTAACATCATGTTAGATTCATCAGATCAGATCTGTTCTTATTTTAGCTTATTTTATGTGAATAAACTTATTAATTTATCATCATCCGAATTTATAAGCTTATTATTCTAGCTTTATTTTGACGATATCTTATTATTTGTAATTATGATAAGCTAATTTATTAGGTTCATTATTGAATAAGATTACGTATTATACAATAACGTTTGAATTATGTTTCTGAATTATAAGCTAGCGAACTTACTTAATTTTTGATGAAATATAAGCCATCTTAATTAGCTTATTTATTATTGCTGGCAGTGTAATAAGCTTTATTATTAGCTATTTTTTATATTCATAATAAGCTCTATTAGATTAATTTGTTGATATAAGCTGAATTAAGATGTATTTTTACTTTCAGTTGCAATAAGAGTTTTAAGAAGCTTTTTTGTTAACCCCGTGCTTTGATATATCATATATGATATATCATATATGATACTTTTCATACGTATATCATATATGATATTATATATGATATTGCTTTGTCATATGTATATGGCATGTGATTATCATATATGATATTTTATTTCTCCTAAAAATGGTTTATTTATTCTTTTATATTCATTTTATATTTTCATAATTGAAGAACATGAATGCTTATTCATTATGTGGAAGTGTCGATCAAAACAAGAGGAGGTGCCCTAAGAGGTTAGAAGATCAAGAACAAGTCGTGGTTCGACATTAAGTTGTTGTTCAAGAAGAAATTGTTGTTTAAAAAAGTACTCTTTTATGTTTGATTCTTATATGAACAAGTGTTTAAAATAAATCTTTTTTTCCTTGAATTTGTTGTTTTTTTTTGATCTACATTAATTGATTCTGTTATATATCATATGTGATATTCTAGGAAATCATATATGATTTTACATCAGTTTCTTTTACATTTGAATTATCATATGTGATATTTGTATTTTACAATTTGGTAACAAAGTATCATATGTGATTTCTTTCATAAATCATATGTAATTTAACATGATCATCACTGATTTATCAACTATCATACTTGATGTTTAAACAATGATAACATGTGATCCTGTTCTAATGCTATTTTTACGAGTCATTATGAATGTGTGCATAAAACTTAAACAAAATAGACATAATATTCAAATTCAAATCCGCAAGACATTGTACTAGTTTAAGATGGTTTACAAAATCGTCTATAAAAAATAAATGGAGATCACATTTTTTTCGTGTGCATCTTTGCAAATCCCACACTCCGTTCTTGGCAATCTCTTTGTTGTAGATTTCCATATGCATCATTATGAAAACCCCACACTCCGTTGCATTGTCTTTTTGTAGCTCACTTTGGTCTGATGATTGTTGTTTCTTAATGTTCACTTCTCTGGCCTTGAAAACAGCTTTCTATACATAAATAAAAAGATTTGATTTTGTTTTCAGGCACATTATCATATATGATATATTATAGTGTTACAGAAGTAGACTTTCAAGCAGATTATCATATATGATATTATACACAAAACTAACTTTTAATTACTCACCAGGAAATCACAGAGTTTCTTGTATTTTATTTTCAAGCACATTATCATATATGATATATTATAGTGTTACAGAAGCTGACTTTCAAGCAGATTATCATATATACACAAAACTAACTTTTAATTACTCACCAGGAGATCACAAACTGCTTGTATTTTATTTTCAAGCACATTATCATATATGATATATTACAAATGCTTTAGTAAATCTAACTTATCATGTTATGATACAATACATAAGTTTTTACTTTGTTAGAGCGACTTATCATATATGATTTGTTCACTAACAATAGTCATATAAAATAATCTGTTTAACCGTTAGAATAAGTCGTTGGCTTCGCCTCATGCTTAAGCCTATCAACTTCCTTCACCAAAAGCTTATTCGTGCTTTTACTTATTCAAACTAACTTCTAGTCCATTATTTCGTCTCTAAAATCACAATATCATCAACAAATTCTTTATGAATAGTGAAAACTTAAGTTTTAATCACTTATTTTCTTCATTAAAGTCTTAATAACATCAACATACTCTATCTAAAACTTACTTATCATCTAATATCAGAATAACATCAAAATATCATCATTATTAACTATATAAACATAATAAATTGAAAAAAAATCACAATATGTTCATCAAAAACTTTAGAAACATTAAAATATGTAGATGAAGTGTTTTATATCTGAATTAGTGATTTTAAGCTTGTATTTCATCAGCTTTTTACTCGAATCTTCAGCTTTAAGCTTAATCGTTAAGATTTGTTCTTCAACAACATCATCGACATCTTTTTCTTTCATTTTTAATGCGATTCGTGGATGATCTTTGCTTTGTGTATGTGTTTTAGTGTGTGTATTTTTGGATCGGTGTAAAAGTATGTGTGTTTTTAGTGTGTGTGTGTGTTTGATGAGAGAGAAAGAGAATAATATCTAGATCTAGATGAGATGAATTGGTGTGGTAGGTGTGTGAGAAAAAATGACGTAAATAACCCTCAGCCTTTTTTTGTTTTTGTTTTAATTAAAATATCCTTTTAATCCTGGCTTTTGACCTATTTTAGATGGAGGGCTTGGATTGGTCCCCTCGTATCCAAGAAAGGGAGGGTATCTAAAATAACTCCCCTTAACTATTATACTAGGTTTATAATTGTATCTTTAAAGGAACAAGCAACATCAATTAAGTCGAGTATGAAATATCTATACGAATGAACTATTTGTTTATAGAATTTAGCTTGATGCCTTAACTGATACTCTTGAATAAGAGGATGTGGTTTCATTGTCACGAACAATTCTCCTCTGCTTAACATACTTGATCTTTTTACTCTACGGGTATAGGTAACGTAACATAATTGGTTTTAACCAAGGTCGAATTGTATATACGATGCGCATGTGTAAAAGAAGTTGACTGTTCTTATTGCTCACATAATCTGTTTAAAACAGAATAAATTGCAACCTTGATGTGCATATGTAGAAGAGGTTAACCCCACATAATAACAAAGCAATTTGATTTGCCACTATCACATGTACCACAAGTTGTGGATGATAATTTTTAAGCAAACACTTTTCTGCCTCTAACTGCTATCTGTGCAGTAACTCTATCCGGGTCTCCACTTTTGAGAGCTAGACCAGACTTCCTTACTAAGGACAGCTGGTTTAGACTTTCTTTGAGTTCAAATTGCTATAGTAAGACGAAGCAATCTCCATTGAGATTTAAGTGTGAAACAACTCTTATTTATTGATACAATGATACTGTGATATCCACAACAATGCTAAAGTTATACTATGAGACGAAGCAATTTCAATGGAGATTAAAGCGTGAACCAACTCCATTTTTTTATTGGTACTATGATATCAACAATAAATAACATCGGTAATCCTTGCCTGTCTTATTGAGAATGAGAGAGAAGCCAAAGAAGGCGGGAAAAGTTGTTATTTCTCATTGATTGAAACTGTGAGATTACATTCCTATTTATAGACTTTGAGAGTCAAACTAGAAAAGTCAAACTAAGCTAAAACTATTACATGAACTGAATAAACAAGCTAAACTAAGACTGAACTAATAAGCTACTACACATTCTATCTATAGCTACATAGAATTACAAAAGACTTGAGCTTTATGGACTAAATTGAACTTGGATTGCCTCTGCACTTTGACTCCTTGCTGAGTGAGGTTATTGACTTGATGAGTAGAATTTAATCTTGATATGTGTTGATCTCCTTTACCCCCCCCCCCAAGTTGGCAGTGTTTATGGATCACAAATGCCAAACTTGGTAAGACAATTGTAGTGGAGAGCTTTGGGAAGACCCTTAGTCAATATGTCAGGTGTTTGTTGACTGGATGGAGTGAATTGGGGATTGATTTGGTGAGCTCTAATCTTATCCCTGACAAAGTGATAATCAATCTCTATATGCTTTGTCCTGGCATGGTGTATGGGAGTGGATGCAAGTGCTATAGCTGATGCATTGTCACAATAGATTGAAACATGATTGGGAAGCTGTACTTGCAAGTCCTTGAATAAACATTGAAGCCAGGTTATTTCACAGGTGCAATCTGCAAGTGCTCTATACTTAGCTTCTGTGGATGACCTAGATGCTACTGATTGCTTCTTTGAGGTCCAGGATATGAGACAAGGTCCAAGGAAGACTACATAGCCTATAACTAATCTCCTTGATATGGGACATGCTGCCCAATCACTGTCACAATAAGCTGAGAGCTGTAAGGGGCTGCCTTTAAGGAAGTATAGACCTTGTCCTGGACACAACTTGATATATCTTAGGACCTTGTAGAGAGCTGCTGGGTGAGTTGTTCTTGGTTAATGAGAAAATTAGCTTAGAGCTTGAGCTGCAAAGGAGAGGTTAGGTCTGGTGATTGTGAGGTAGATAAGCTTGCCAACTAAGGTTATGTAGTGTGAGGGATCTGCAAGAGGAGTTCCATCAGTAGCATTGAGTGTCTTGATTGGGTTTATGGGAATGGAGGATGGTTTATGATTAAGCAAATCAGCACTTTGTAGAAGATCTAGAGCATATTTTCTTTGTGACATAACAAGACCTGTGGAGTTTTGGAGAATCTCAATGCCTAAATAATAGAGTAGGGATCCAAGATCTTTGATGCTAAAGGTGAGATCAAGTTGTTGTTTGATGAGTTGGATAGTTGTTATGTCATTGCCAGTTAAGAGGATGTCATCAACATAAATGAGTAGAGCTGTGAAACTTGAGCCTTTTGTGAGTGTGAATAAAGAGGTATTAGCATAGCTTTGGTGAAAGCCAAATCCTTTGAGGAAATCAGTGAGTTTGATGAACCATTACATGTTAGCCTGTTTGAGCCCATATAGAGACTTCTTTAACTTGCAGACTGAGTTAGGAGGGAGTGTCTTTGAGTAGCCTTAGGGGACATTCATGTTGACCTCTTCATCTAAGTCTCCATGTAGGAAGGCATTATTGATGTCTAGTTGAAGAATGTCTCGGTTTTGATGTGTGGCAACAACTATAAGAGCTCTGACTAAGACCATTTTAGCTATAGGTGCAAAGGTTTCTTTATAGTCAATTCCTTCCTTTTGATTGAAGCCTTTAGCTACCACTCTGGCTTTGAATCTTTCTATGTCACCATCTGCTTTGAACTTGATTCTGAACACCTACTTTGATCTAATTGGTAGTTTTCCAGGTGGCAGTATGGTAATGTCCCATGTGTGATTTGCTTTTAAAGCTTGAATTTCTTTGTTCATTGCCTTTACCACAAAGGATCTTTTAATGCTTGAAGGTATGTGTGTGGTTCAGATGTTTTGTTGATGTTATTTATGAGTTGTCATATTAAGAGAGTGTGGATGTTTGAGTAGTTCAGAAATTTGGTGTGGTAGTGTTTTGTGATGTTGTAAATGAGGGATTGTGGTAGTTTACCTTGATAGTCAGTAAATTTTGATGGTTGATGTTTGGTTCTGGTTGAGGTTCTTGTTGGTGGAGGTAGAATTTATGTATTGGATGAGTTGGAAGAAGTAGATGAAGGAGTGTTTGGATGAGAGGATGTGGTATGTTCTGAGTTAGTGGGTGTAGTCTCAGGTTGAGTTGTTGAGTGTGAACTTGAATTTGTGGGTGTAGTTTGTGAGGTAGTGGTTGTAGATGTTGGTGTTTAGAAGGTTGGATAAGTTGATGGTTATGTGATGGGTGATGATGGTGAGGTATTGGATGGTGTTTGAGGTTTGGTAAAGGGAAACTCAGTCTCATCAAATATAACATGTCTGCTAGTGATGGTTTTGTGTGTGATTGGGTCATATAGGACATATCCTTTTTTAGTGAATGAGTATCTAACTAGGATGGTGGGAATTGACCTTGGTGCCATTTTGTCTGTGCTGTGATAATGTATAAAAGCTCTACAACCTATGGTTCTGAGGTGTTCAAGTGGAGGTGGTTGTTTGTAAAGTATTTCATAGGGAGATTTGTTATCAATTGGTTTGGAAGGTAGTCTATTGATGATATATGTTGCTGCTAGTAAACAATATCCCCAAAATGGTTTGGAAAATGAGCTTGAAACTTGATTGCTCATGTAATTTCTAATAGTCGTCTGTGCTTTCTTTCAACTCTAGCATTTTGCTAAGGTGTGTTTGGGCATGATGTGTGATGTAAAATTCCATTGGTGTTAAAGTACTCTGAGAGATTTGAGTTTAGAAATTCAGTGTCATTATCACTTTTTATGGTTTTGACAGTTGTTTGGAAGTGATTTTGAACATAGGCACAAAAGGTTTTGACATTTATAGTTGTGTATGTTTTGTTTGGCATTAAGTATATCCATGTTGCCCTTGAATGATCATCAACAATTGTGAGAAAATACTTGCATTTGTTTATTGTGGAGTGTTTGTAAGGTCCCCAAACATCTATGTGAATAAGGTCAAAAATTTTAGCAGCATAAGAAGAACTTGTTGAAAAAGGTAAACAATGTTGCTTTACCAAAGTACATACATCAAAGACAGAAGTAGGATTACATTTGAACAAGTGAGCTAGTGATTTTATTTTCTTAAGAACAGTTAATGATGAGTGTCCTAGTCTTGAGTGCCAAGTTGATGGAGTTGAGCTTGTTTGGAGGATGGTGGATTGATAGCTAAGACTTGATGGTGGTGGTGAAATGAAGTAGAGACCATCACAGAGGGTGTCATGTGCAATCCTCTTGTTCTGGTCCTGAAAAATGCAATAAGATGTAGTGAGAATGAGTGAAATTGAAGTGCAATGTAGTAATTTACTAACTGAGATAATGTTGTAAGTAAATGAGAGGATGTAAAAGACATTATGTAGTGTGATGTTAGCATTGATGATGATTGAGCCAATTGTGGTTACTAAGACTGTTTGTCCATTGGACAGTTTAACAAGTATAGGTGTAGTTAAGGTGTGGATGTTGTGCATTATGGTTAAAGTGATTGAGATATGGTCAGCGGCTCCACTATCAATTATCCAAGCATTAATAAGATTGGTGATTAAACTAGCAATAAACTTAGGAATTTTGAGGCTTGTGTGTGAGAAGATACCTTGAGAGGTGCTCCCTTGGTTGTTCTGCATCATGAGTAAAACTTGATTGATTTGATTTTGAAGTTGGTCCATCCTTGCTGAAACATGTTTGTCACTTGGTTGAACTGCAGTTTGTGAGCTTTGTGCTTTGGAATCCTCTTGTCCCACAACCAGATTGACTGCCCTTGTGGATTTGTTCACAGTCTTTGGTGGTTGGTATTTACCATGCAGTGGGTGACCAACTAGATATCCCATAATTTTGTAACATTCTTCCTGGAAATGTCCCTCTTTACCACAATTTCCATAGTATACTCCCTTCCTAAAATTGCTTCTCCTTTCAGTAGAGGTGTTTGGGTTAAAACCGCTTCTTCTGTTGTCTGAACTAGTGTTTGGATTAGAACTGTTTTATGGTCTTTGTGAGTTGTATCTTAGGACTGAATTGTTGAAACTGGTTGAGGGTCTAGAATGAGAATTGTAGGTGTTAAAGATGGTAGGATTAGTAGACTTGGTGGATAATTCTTCCCTTTGTTTTTCTTCTTGCTTGACCATGGTATAAGCCTTTGTTGTAGATGGTAATGGTTTCATAAGCAGTATTTTCCCCCTAATGTTTGAATAACTCTCATCCAATCCCATTAGAAACTGAATCAATCTCTTCCTTTGATCTCTTTCACCATTTACCCTACCATTTTCACAATTGCAAACACAAACACATACATATGGTGCTTCAAGTGCATCAAATTCATCCCAAAATCCTTTCAACTTTTGATAGTAAACCTTAACTGTGCAATTTTCTTGTTTCAATTGTACCATATCATTTGTGAGTTGAAAATTATGTGACCATCAATTTGTGCATAGTGCTCTTGCAACTCAGTTCATAACTTGGATATTGAATTAATGAAATTCAAGTTGTTGCTGATTTGTTCACTTACAGTATTCAAGATCCATGAAATCAACATGTCATTGTTTCTTTCCCAAATGGATCTTAGTTCAGACTCCATTGCTGGTTCTGGAAATTGACCAGTCACAATCTTCATCTTGTTCTTTGCATTCAATGCAATCATAAGTGATCTTTTCCAAGAGCTATAATTGTCTGATCCGATTAACTTCTTTGAAATTAGTAGTAACCTTGGATGATCAGTTTGATGTAGAAAGAATGGGTGATTTGAATTGATTTCACCATTGTCTGTGTTGTTGTTGTGATTTGAAGACGATTGATGGTGGTTTGATTGAAAATGGTGGAGTTATGGTAGTTTGTGGTGGTTAGTTATGGTGGTGAAAGTTTGTTACGGTGGTGGAATTCTGTTATAAGTTTGTTATGTTTGTTATAGATGGCGGAATGTGGTGGTGATGATGGTTGAGCCCTTATGGCGCTCTGATACCATATTGAGAATGAGAGAGAAGCCAAAGAAGGCGGGAAAAGTTGTTATTTCTCATTGATTGAAACTATGAGATTACATTCCTATTCAATGTTTTGAAAGCCGGGTCGACCCGGCCGGGTTAACCGGTTGGACCGGTTCCGGCCTAAAAAACAGGTCAAAACAACCCGGTTTCTTAACTAATTGAGACCCAGCTTGACCCGCCGGGTTTTTAGAGAACCGGTTCAACCCGGCTAGACAATACCCGCCGGGTTTCTTTTCTCTATTTTTAAAAGTTAAAAAAACAAACACTAGGACTTACCTTGATGTTACACTTTTTCAATGTTATGCTTTTTCACTTTCCTAATTCGTTTCCACTTTCCAGCCACCATAATAACATAGAATCACCAACCACCAAATTCAAGTGAAACAACACATAATAACCAAATTCGAGTGTAACAATCCAAGTAAATAGCACAAGCAGGAACTTAACATAAGTAATGGAGGTAATTTTGACTCTTTATTTTTTTATTTTCCAAAATTTAGGTGTTATTTTTGTTTGATATGAGGTTTTTATGCAATTATGCATAGATCAGAGACATCATGGAAGGTCTATTTGGTATACTCTTTTGAAGCATAAAGCTTCCTATCAGGAATAACATCAGGAAGGTCCTATCATTGTGGAGTATACTCCGCTTATAGACGACAAGAACAGGAAAAGCTTTCTAAGTTTACTACGACAGGAGATTTATTTGTCGCTACCCACTTACAACAGTAATGAAAACTATGTATACTCTCAGAAGGATGTTATGCCTCCTTGAACAAGTATGAAACACTTGACATAAATATAGAAGTCAGAGTCAACCGAAGAATACGTAACTGTTTGTCTTAATCTTCATTTGAATTTTTCTCATGTTTAAACTGAACATGGGTTTGACTAGTAGAAATTGGTAATTGGAACATGTGCATCGTTGGACAGTAGAAATTGGTATTTGGACATGTGCACAAAACCGGGTTGACCCGGCGGTCCAACCGGTTAACCCGGTGACCCGGTGACTCGGCCGGGTCGATCTCAGACCCAGTTTTCAAAACATTGTTCCTATTTATAGACTTTGAGAGTCAAACTAGAAAAGTCAAACTAAGCTAAAACTATTACATGAACTGAATAAACAAGCTAAACTAAGACTGAACTAATAAGCACATTCTATCTATAGCTACATAGAATTACAAAAACTTGAGCTTTATGGACTAAATTGAACTTGGACTGCCTCTGCACTTTGACTCCTTGCTGAGTGAGGTTATTGACTTGATGAGTAGAATTTGAGCTTGATCTGTGTTGATCTCCTTTATGTCTCTACATTTAAATTTTGCGTTTTGCTTTTGATAGGCATTCAAAAGCTGCAAGATCATCACCCCAGTTTTTTGGGAAGACCCTTAGTCAATATGTCAGGTGTTTGTTGACTGGATGGAGTGAATTGGGGATTGATTTGGTGAGCTCTAATCTTATCCCTGACAAAGTGATAATCAATCTCTATATGCTTTGTCCTGGCATGGTGTATGGGAGTGGATGCAAGTGCTATAGCTGATGCATTGTCACAATAGATTGAAACATGATTGGGAAGCTGTACTTGCAAGTCCTTGAATAAACATTGAAGCCAGGTTATTTCACAGGTGCAATCTGCAAGTGCTCTATACTTAGCTTCTGTGGATGACCTAGATGCTACTGATTGCTTCTTTGAGGTCCAGATAGGAGACAAAAAGGTCCAAGAAGACACACGCCTATAACTAATCTCCTTAGATATGGGACATGCTGCCCAATCACAGTCACAAATCAAGCTTAAAGCCTTTTGTAAGTGAGCTGCCATTAAGAGGAAGTATAGACCTTGTCCTGGACACAACTTGATATATCTTAGGACCTTGTAGAGAGCTGCTGGGTGAGTTGTTCTTGGTTAATGAGAAAATTAGCTTAGAGCTTGAGCTGCAAAGGAGAGGTTAGGTCTGGTGATTGTGAGGTAGATAAGCTTACCAACTAAGGTTATGTAGTGTGAGGGATCTGCAAGAGGAGTTCCATCAGTAGCATTGAGTGTCTTGATTGGGTTTATGGGAATGGAGGATGGTTTATGATTAAGCAAATCAGCACTTTGTAGAGATTTTTTTCTTTTTTTATTTATTGGGGGATTAATTTTTGATTGAATTCCTTTTATATAATTTTATTGATTTTTGTTGAAATATGTTGATTTCAGAGCATATTTTCTTGTGACATAACAAGACCTGTGGAGGTTTTGGAGAATCTCATGCCTAAATAATAGAGTAGGGATCCAAGATCTTTGATGCTAAAGGTGAGATCAAGTGTTGTTTATGATTTGGATAGTTGTGTTAATGGTCATTTCCAGGTTAAGAGGATTCATCCAACAAAAATGAGTAGAGCTGTGAAACTTGAGCCTTTTTGTGAGTGTATGAATTAAAGAGGTAATTAGCATAGCTTTGGGTGAAAGCCACATCCATGAGGAAAATCAGTGAGTTTGATGAACCATTACATGTTAGCCTGTTTGAGCCCATATAGAGACTTCTTTAACTTGCAGACTGAGTTAGGAGGGAGTGTCTTTGAGTAGCCTTAGGGGACATTCATGTTGACCTCTTCATCTAAGTCTCCATGTAGGAAGGCATTATTGATGTCTAGTTGAAGAATGTCTCGGTTTTGATGTGTGGCAACAACTATAAGAGCTCTGACTAAGACCATTTTAGCTACAGGTGCAAAGGTTTCTTTATAGTCAATTCCTTCCTTTTGATTGAAGCCTTTAGCTACCACTCTGGCTTTGAATCTTTCTATGTCACCATCTGCTTTGAACTTGATTCTGAACACCTACTTTGATCTAATTGGTAGTTTTCCAGGTGGCAGTATGGTAATGTCCCATGTTGTAATTTGCTTTTAAAGCTTGAATTTACTTGTTCATTGCCTTAAAACCCACAAGGATCTTTTCAATGCTTGAGGTAAGTGTGGCGTGGTTCAGATGTTTTTGTTGATGTATTTATGAGTTGTCATATTAAGAGAGTGTGGATGTTTGAGTAGTTCAGAAATTTGGTGTGGTAGTGTTTTGTGATGTTGTAAATGAGGGATTGTGGTAGTTTACCTTGATAGTCAGTAAATTTTGATGGTTGATGTTTGGTTCTGGTTGAGGTTCTTGTTGGTGGAGGTAGAATTTATGTATTGGATGAGTTGGAAGAAGTAGATGAAGGAGTGTTTGGATGAGAGGATGTGGTATGTTCTGAGTTAGTGGGTGTAGTTTGTGAGGTAGTGGTTGTAGATGTTGGTGTTTAGAAGGTTGGATAAGTTGATGGTTATGTGATGGGTGATGATGGTGAGGTATTGGATGGTGTTTGAGGTTTGGTAAAGGGAAACTCAGTCTCATCAAATATAACATGTCTGCTAGTGATGGTTTTGTGTGTGATTAGGTCATATAGGACATATCCTTTTTTAGTGAATGAGTATCTAACTAGAGGTGGAATTGACCTTTAGGTTGGGGCCATTTTTGTCTGTGATGTGGATAATGAAATAAAAGCTCTACAGCCTATGGTTCTGAGGTGTCAAGTGGAGGTGGTTGTTTTGTAAAGTATTTTCATAGGAGAGATTTGTTTATCACTTGGTATGGAAGGTAGTCTATTATGTAAAATGTTGCTGCTAGTAAACAATATCCCCAAAATGGTTTGGAAAATGAGCTTGAAACTTGATTGCTCATGTAATTTCTAATAGTCGTCTGTGCTTTCTTTCAACTCTAGCATTTTGCTAAGGTGTGTTTGGGCATGATGTGTGATGTAAAATTCCATTGGTGTTAAAGTACTCTGAGAGATTTGAGTTTAGAAATTCAGTGTCATTATCACTTTTTATGGTTTGACAGTTGTTTGGAAGTGATTTTGAACATAGGCACAAAAGGTTTTGACATTTATAGTTGTGTATGTTTTGTTTGGCATTAAGTATATCCATGTTGCCCTTGAATGATCATCAACAATTATGAGAAAATACTTGCATTTGTTTATTGTGGAGTGTTTGTAAGGTCCCCAAACATCTATGTGAATAAGGTCAAAAATTTTAGCAGCATAAGAAGAACTTGTTGAAAAAGGTAAACAATGTTGCTTTACCAAAGTACATACATCAAAGACAGAAGTAGGATTACATTTGAACAAGTGAGCTAGTGATTTTATTTTCTTAAGAACAGTTAATGATGAGTGTCCTAGTCTTGAGTGCCAAGTTGATGGAGTTGAGCTTGTTTGGAGGATTTGGTGTGGATTGATATGCAAGCAAACATGATGGTGGTGGTGAAGATAGAGTAGAGACCAACACAGAGGTTTCATGTGCATTCCTCTTGTTCAGGTCCTGAAAAAATGCAATAAGATGTAGTGAGAAATGAGGTGAAAATTGAATGTGCAAATGTAGTAATTTACTAACGAGATAATGTTGACTCAGTAAAATGAGAGGATGTAAAAATTTACGACCACTAAGTAGTTGTGATGTTTAGCATTGCGATGATGATGAGCCAATTGTGTGATACTAAGACTGTTTGTCCATTGGACAGTTTAACAAGTATAGGTGTAGTTAAGGTGTGGATGTTGTGCATTATGGTTAAAGTGATTGAGATATGGTCAGCGGCTCCACTATCAATTATCCAAGCATTAATAAGATTGGTGATTAAAGTAGCAATAAACTTAGGAATTTTGAGGCTTGTGTGTGAGAAGATACCTTGAGAGGTGCTCCCTTGGTTGTTCTGCATCATGAGTAAAACTTGATTGATTTGATTTTGAAGTTGGTCCATCCTTGCTGAAACATGTTTGTCACTTGGTTGAACTGCAGTTTGTGAGCTTTGTGCTTTGGAATCCTCTTGTCCCACAACCAGATTGACTGCCCTTGTGGATTTGTTCACAGTCTTTGGTGGTTGGTATTTACCATGCAGTGGGTGACCAACTAGATATCCCATAATTTTGTAACATTCTTCCTGGAAATGTCCCTCTTTACCACAATTTCCATAGTATACTCCCTTCCTAAAATTGCTTCTCCTTTCAGTAGAGGTGTTTGGGTTAAACCGCTTCTTCTGTTGTCTGAACTAGTGTTTGGATTAGAACTGTTTTATGGTCTTTGTGAGTTGTATCTTAGGACTGAATTGTTGAAACTGGTTGAGGGTCTAGAATGAGAATTGTAGGTGTTAAAGATGGTACGATTAGTAGACTTGGTGGATAATTCTTCCCTTTGTTTTTCTTCTTGCTTGACCATGGTATAAGCCTTTGTTGTAGATGGTAATGGTTTCATAAGCAGTATTTTCCCCCTAATGTTTGAATAACTCTCATCCAATCCCATTAGAAAACTGAATCAAATCCTACTTGATCTCTTTCACCATTTACCCTACCATTTTCACAACTGCAAGCACATACACACAAATATGGTGCTTTAAGTGCATCAAATTCATCCTAAAAACCTTTCAACTTTTGGTAGTACACCTCAATTGTACAATTTTCTTGCTTCAGTTGTACCATATCATTTGTAAGTTGAAAAATTCTGTGACCATCAATTTGTGTATAGTGCTCTTGCAACTCAGACCATAACTTGGATACTGAATTAATGAAATACAAGTGTTGCTGGATTTGTTCACTACGAGTATTCAAGATCCATGAAATCAACATGTCCACTGTTTCTTTCCCCAACATGTGATCTAAAGTTCAGACTCCATTGTTGCATTTGGAATTTGACCAGTCACAATCTTCATCTTGTTCTTTGCATTCAATGCAATCATAATTGACTTTTCCAAGAACTATAGTTAATTATTCCGGTTAACTTTTTTGAGATTAGTAATAACCTTGGGTGATCAGTTTGATATAGAAATTATAGATGATTTGAGTTGATTTCATCATTATCTGTGTTGTTGTTGTGATTTGAAGACATTGATGGTGGTTTGATTGAGAAAAAATGA
Organism: Tanacetum coccineum; assembly: GCA_026074375.1. NCBI lineage: Eukaryota > Viridiplantae > Streptophyta > Magnoliopsida > Asterales > Asteraceae > Tanacetum > Tanacetum coccineum. The sequence continues at coordinate 29,734 of BQNB010004173.1, read as the reverse complement.
GGTTGGAGTTATGGGTAGTTTGTGGTGGTTTAGTATAAGTGTGAAAGTTTGTTACGGTGCGTGGAATTCTGTTATGAAGTTTGTTTTTTTGTTATAATGGCGGAATGTTGGGGTGATGATGTTAGCACCCCGTTATGGCGGCTCTGATACCAATTGAGAATGAGGAGAAGTCCCCAAAGAAGGCGGGAAAAGTTTTAATTCTCATTGATTGAAAACAATGAGAATACGTACTACTATACAATGGTTTAGAAAAGCCGGGTCGACCCGTGTTCGGGTTAAACCGAGATTGGACCGGTTCCGGCCTAAAAACGGGTCAAAACAACCCGGTTTCTTAACTAATTGAGACCCAAGCTTGACCCGCCGGGTTTTTAGAGAACCGGTTCAACCCGGCTAGACAATACCCGCCGGTTATCTATCTCTATTTTTTAAGAAGAGTTAAAAAAACAAAACCCAAGGACTTACATTGAATGATACACTTTTCAATGATATGACTTTTTTCACTTTCCTAATTCGTTATCCAACCTTCAGCACCATAATAACCATAGAATCACCAACCACCAAAATTCATAGTGCAAACAAAACACAAATTCCCAAATTCGACCGTGTAACAAACTTAACTGCAAAAGACTATAAGAATAGCACAACAGGGAACTTAACAAAAGTAATGGAGGATAATTTAGACACTCTTCATCTATCCCATATTTATTATTTTTCCAAAAATTTAAACGGTGTTATACATCTACTTAATATGTTTGATATAGTAGGTTTAAAATGTACCAATTATGACAACTATCAGGAATAACATCAGGAAGGTCCTATCATTGTGGAGTATACTCCGCTTATAGACGACAAGAACAGGAAAAGCTTTCTAAGTTTACTACGACAGGAGATTTATTTGTCGCTACCCACTTACAACAGTAATGAAAACTATGTATACTCTCAGAAGGATGTTATGCCTCCTTGAACAAGTATGAAACACTTGACATAAATATAGAAGTCAGAGTCAACCGAAGAATACGTAACTGTTTGTCTTAATCTTCATTTGAATTTTTCTCATGTTTAAACTGAACATGGGTTTGACTAGTAGAAATTGGTAATTGGAACATGTGCATCAAAACCGGTTGACCCCGGGGGTGGCTTCGTTGTCAAACGGGTAATGGAGGAACCGAGTCCCAAACCGGTTAACCCGTGACCCGTGACTCGGCCGGTCGATCCAGACCCAAGGATTGTTCAAAACATTGTACCTTCCGATTTATAGACTTGAGAGTCAAACTAGAAAAAGTCAAACTAACCAAACATTCACATTGAACGAAATAAACAAGCAAAACTAAGACTGAACTAATAAGCAACATTCTATCTATAGCTACATAGAATTACAAAACTTTACTAATTATGGACTTAAATATTGGAACTTGGACTGCCTCAGACTTTGACTACCTTGCTGAGTGAGGAATTGACTTGAGAGTATAATTTGAGCTTGATCCTGTTTTGAATCTCCTTTATGGTCGTCTACATTCAATTTGCTTTTTGGCTTTTGATAGAGCATTCAAGAACAGCTGCCAGATCAAACACCCCATTAGCGCAATTGCTCTTCACAAAACCCAAAATTTTTGATCAAATTTAACGGATGAAGAACACTACGTGGTTTTAATTCAAATCATACAAAATCCGTATGATAATAAAATAATATCATTTGATACAGGTAGTCTCTTTTCAATGTCTTGAAATCACACACATTCATAAAACATAAATCTACTTGGACACCAAGATTCTTACAATGGAAATATCTTAAATCGCTAAACATGCATTATATAATCCTAAGTATCATAACAAGGAAGTAAAGTGGCTCTTCCAGTGAAATAATGCTTCAACGAGACCTGGTGCAAATCAACTTTTCCCCATGCAGGTGCAACAAGATATTCGAACAGAAATTAAGCCAGGAACATAACTGCAGGCAGCACTACAGCCCCCTGATCACGTTTCCTCTATAGCTTTCCATCCAACAAAAACTGGTTTTTTGCTGTCCGACCAAGCAGTGGTTAAAGCTAGTTTCTGTTCTTTGATTTTTCTGTTGCCCGGGGAGCTGTGAGGCATTCCAACAAGATACAATGTTAGCATGTTTTGGCATAAATAAGTTTAATAATTCCTTGGCATCATGATATATTTTGATATAAACATCTTCTTTTGTAAACAACAAAAAGGAATGAAGCCATGTACGCTGAATAGGATAAATTACGAAATCGATTTTGAACATTTTTTAATGGCCACTACATGGAAAATGACCTACAAGTTATATGCTAATGAACTACCCAACTAAATAAGCTAGATGTGTGACTAGGAAAAACTGATGTTTGCCAACTGCAGAACTTGATTGAATAGACGAGATAAATTTGTATGGTGTTATACCTAAACCAATAGCATCAGAGCCCTTCATGATCTTCAGCCTCTTGCATGAACTGATAAACATACTACAATAAACAAGGTGTATGAGCAATTTGATTAAAGTGAAATTGTCATATTAAACTACTGAAATTTTACATAAGCAAGCTATACTATCAAAAGAAGTTTTATGCACACCAAGAGGAATTGAAGCCAAACAACGTGCTAGATATACCTAGTACAAGCATTTACTCAAGCCGCACATGACGGTTGCAGTTAAGTCTCTAGCCTAGAAACATTTATCACTTTCGCTAGTCCATCAGGCAGAAGAAGATTTATATCAGAGAATATTACTTGCAACTGTGCCATAGCGCCTCCTAAGTATGAGTCATGTATCAGATGACATCATAACGAAGGAACCTAGACATGCTGAATTTAGGAAAGAAAAAAACAATTCCATTTTGTAACATGATACATTCAAAATAGAATTCAAGAAAACCTACAATGTCATTAACAATACAATGATACAGACTAATCTAATAGTCTTGCCAGTCACACATATGCCCTCAATACACGACACCAAGACCATTTGTCCAATTGTAAGTCTTGAGGGGACGGTCATATAGGCGAGGGGGATATTAAGACTAGTTATCCTGAATTGGCGAACTATAACTCATTTGATAACAGTACATGATCCTGAGTCACATCCACCTCAGCGAATTGGCCTTAGTTGGAAATGGGTCATGGGTGTACCACAGAAGGGGTACCTGCCTGCCTACAGGCTGTAGTAAGAGCTTAGCACACAAGCTGCACGACCATAATTATTTTCCCGCGTGTATGCTATAAGGGGATGACTACAGGAATCCACATCGAACAAGTGTAGTTGGGACTTTCCATCCGTATTGAGTGAACCCTTATGCGTTGAATATATCTGATAACCACATACACTGATTTTCATTGGGTTTTAAAGTAGAACCCACATATTAAGCATTCAGTAAAACGAGGAGGAACTAAATACAAATAAGAACAGAGACATACAATAGTGCCATATTAAATGTACTAAGGTTGTGAACATGTCAGGGTAAAATAGGGCTCGATAACTTAAAACACAAATGGAACGGGGAAGCAAACAATTTAAATCAGATATTCTTTGCTCTGCATAAATATCATATTGCAAAAAGGACGATGACACTCATTTAACTAAAAAATGGGTGACCAACGTCACGTTTAGCAATGCATCCATCATTCTAGTGTGATTTACTTCAAACAATTTAAGAAGGCAATACGTAGAGCATGACATGGCACGAGTACATTATTCTATATTTCTTTTGTTTATCATATACATTAGCTAGTAGAGTTATGAGGATAAACATTATTCTGCATTCTGCAATGTGCTTAGCTATATCTTTTATGCTTGGTTCTAGCATGATACTTCCCGGCTTCCCGCAATGATCTTACGATAGCAATTACACGATGTACAACAAAACAGACAGAATCCCTAGATACTTACTCCCATGGAACATCTCCAACAAGCATCCAGTCACCATCCTTATCCTCGTATGTCAGCACATACTCTGACCCATGCAAAAGATCCCTCAACTTGCTTTCGCTAAGACTTACCCTTCCTGAGCCACCTTGTAATCCACACTGACTTGTATACCAATCGTTCACAATTAACTTAAAATTCATTGTTACTAGCAATGAATTAGTAAGGAACTCAACATAATCAACTGACCAATTATGAAACAGCTAAACATCTTCTCAAGAGCGGAAGAAAGTTGCTGATAAGTAGAGTAACCTCTCAAATCAACCTTTCTCAAATAAGGAGCACCGTCCATGCTAACCTTGACAAATAACGCACCAGGACCAGGCTTCCCATCTACTTCATCATTGTTCTTTGAACTTGTTGCTAGAATGTTCTTACGAAATGACCTCACTGGAGGCCAACCAAGCACTTGTGCTCTGTAAATTCCAATAGAAATTAGTAACAAACAACATTCTAACCAGCAACCAAACAAAAAGTTTTATTATGGTATTAAATACTTACTTAGCAGCAGGAGTATTCGAGCTGTTAACTTTGTTAAGCTTAGTTCCACTTGTCACTTGAGCCATTTTTGACGCTTCTGATAATGCAATCCCATTTACATTCGAATTACTCGAAAATTTACCTTGACCCAATGATTTCAAACTATCCGATTCCATCGCAGAACCACCAAACATCCAATTTCCATCCGATAACCCCTTTACTTCCGAACAACTATCCATCGTATCAGTAAAAACCCTTTTATGTCCAGACACCACCATTTTCGGTGACGATGGAAGAAAATGAAACAGCGGTTTCTCCTCAAGTTTATCAGTGCTAGTTAAACTACTTTCCGGATCCCGATCAGGTGATCGAGATCCAGGAATACCAAGTCTCAGTTCAGTAGCCTTAAGGCCTAAACTACTTTTGTTAACTTCTGATAAACCGGATACATTCGAGCTATCCACAGACGAACAATCCGATAAACCTAAGTTGTTTCTTTCAGTCGTCAATCCGGGAGTATCCTTAACACCTAACAGTTGTGAAGTCATCATATAATCCTATGTTGTTGATTTTGCTATCCAATCTGCTTCATTTAATAAATTCAACATTACATTAATATCCTTTGTAGGATCGTTGTACCTTAGTATACTAACCCTTTAACCTGTAAAGGATGTTACCTCCTTGAATAAAT